>JAOEHX010016435.1:0-50595 GCA_025448015.1 Bolborhynchus lineola | reverse complement strand
ACTAGTTCTGTTCCTGTCCTTGTATTTCATTCCCAGAGAAAGTTTTTGCACTACAAATTTTAAGCTTTGGCATTAGAAATTCAATATACCAGTACTGCAACTGGACAAGAATGTACATGTATTTTTTTCTGCCTTCCTAGCTCTGTTCACTGTTCCTTTCTGATAGGGATTAAAGTACTGCTGCACTTTAAGACTATGGGTGGGAATAACTGTTGACGTTATGTGTACATAACTTCCTGTCCTCACTGATGATGGAAGATGTGATTAATCTGTGCTTCCATTTTATTCTTTCATCATTTTGCTAATTGCATATGATTAATTAATCTGAGCTACCTACTTTTATCTTCAAAAAATCAAAGGGGAAAACCTCCACAACCCCAAACAAGAAGAACCTAGGAACTTAGTCTCTGGGTATTGAAATAAAACATTCAACAAGAGAAAAGGAGATAATCACCTTGTAAAGAATAAAAAAATGGAATCCAATATCCCCCTTGGATTTTTTTCTTTACCCATGGGCATGGAGCACCACAACTGCAAGCTCAGATTTTATAGCTTTAAGAAAAAAAACCCCAAATTGCAAAGTTTTAATTTCTTTTTTGTCTTGAGAGTCTCCATTTTAAATAAATGTACAGTTTCGGTAAGTGTTCTCCCACTTGTCAAGTTGTCACTTCATGTGACTTGAAGTGTCATCAAAACAAGTAAGTAAAATATGTTGCTCCTAACTTCCAAATTGTGCCTCTGTAGGAAAGCTGTAGTTACACTGTGTCTAGTACAAAAGAAGCTTAAATCCAAAGGAGCAGAAATAGCCATTGGGGATGTTGGTAAGGTGCAAGCTTTATTCCCCAAATAGTGTTTTTGCTGGGATACAAATTGTAATTAGATGGTAACTGGCGTCTGAGGTGGTCTGTTCTTTGTTGAAGATGTTCTTCATCCATTCCAAATGTGCCCTTTGAAAGGACTCTTAAATATGGGAAAGGTGAGTCTCGATCAGAGCCAGGGCTCCTGATGGCCAGTTCATTAGGTGCTGTTCCAGATCTTTGGCTGGTTGCCACAGCTTAATGTATGCCGCCTTATGTGTTTTGAAGCTCGATTAGTGTCCAAATGCTTAGATTCCAGGCGGCATGTGCTTCTGAGATGGAAAATATGGACTTGTGCTGGCTTATCAACAGTGTGGCTGCGCAGTCAAGTTTATTGTCAGTGTGCAGTAATAACTGTAGTAGGTGGCAAACAAAAGCCATGAGATGTGATTCAGGTTACTTTTCTCTCTTAACATGCTGCCTGCACCCAGTACTCCAGCCTTCCTGAAACCTTTGTTTCCCTCATTTATTGAACACTATGCTTTGGAGAACCTGCTCATCTCCACAAGTGGATTACAGTATGAATTTGCACCGTAGCACTATGGATAGTATCTGGTCATGACCAGTGCTGGACTTGAAAGTCAATATTTCATATTCAACTCATAAATAATATGAAGGCAGCCTGGTTTTCTGGAGGAATAGTACCCAAACTTGCCCAATAAAGCACTCTAAACCACTGCTGAAATGCTTAATTTGAAATTTGGGATGTTCTTGTATTCTGTGACAGATTGGCAGGCATTACTAATGCAGCTGTCCTGAGTGCTTTAATAAAATCATTCAAATAGATAGCACAAAAACTTAAAGCCATGTGCACAAACCAGCTCTGCTGCACGCTATTGCATGTATTCATGCTAGGTGTTTCACCTTTTAAAAAGGTAACGTTTGAGAAGTTCTGAATTGTCTCATCTTCTGTATCCGTATTCTATGCAGCAGGGATCTTATCTGAAAAATAAAGTGCTGTGACCTTTTTACCACTTTATTTAATATCAAATGGGTAGAAACTTGAAGAGGCTTTTAAATTATGCCTTTTAACTTTCTGAAATGAAAATCTTCTAAATACTCTGTAAAAATTATCTGTTAAAATGTTTTTTTAACAGTATAAAGAATTCTTAAGGGGTAGGGGAAAAAAAACTGATTCAGTTTTGCTTCCTAGCGTTTTGTTGAACTTGGTATCATTCATGGTTGAATTCTCTTTTAAGTTACTAAGTTTTGGAGGTTATTTTATTTTCCACTTCTCCCTGCTGCTGAACATATTTCCATGAGCCACTGTGAAAAGCAGCCTGTGTGCTAATGAAGGCAGTAAAGAATGTGCTCTCTCTGAATTCCTGTGTTAAATAGAATTTGCTCAGGTTATGAAGAAAGTTGGGCTTTAATCCTGAAACAGATCATTGGTAGGTTAACTTTTTTAAACAATCTATATAGAATTATTTCATTTATGTGATTGTAAACATTTTCTCTGTAGAAATACTCCAGGATCCTAGATGCTTAGGTAATTTCTGGTAGCACTTTGGTCCACAGGTTGTGTAAAAACTGGTGCAATGTTTTCTAACTGAACTTTGTATAATCTTTTACTCATAGCTAGCTATGAGTTAGAAACAGCAGCTTATTTACCTTTCAGTCTCAGTCTTATGTTCTGCATCACTTTATTGCATTTTTTTTTTTCCCTTCTGAAACAGTATGCATAAAGCTGAAGACTATTGAAGCTATCTGGGACCTCTGCTCAGGCTGTCTGAAATTGCTTTTCTACTGCTTTTAGGTTAGATGATCAAAATTGAAGTTCTCCAAGCAGAAAGCAAGCGGATTTAATTCCATTCTGTTCTCAGATTTTTGTTACTGGAGATACCAGCTTTTAAGTACCTAGTGCGAAATAGCTCTGTTGCTGTTACTCCAGTTCTCTGCTTCTTCCCCCTCAGTAATTCCAATTACAAACTCAAAAGTACTTCAGTAGCTCCAGTTAGTCCTCAGCGTGCATGTCCTTGTACCTGATTTGCCATGAGTATCGTCTGCCTGGGTAAGAGAGGCCTCCTTGTTATTCCTCAGCTTCCTCTCAAATGCTTGTTTGCACTTGCTATAAAATTCTCTTGGATGATTGATCTTAAAAAATAAAGGCAGAAGAGGGTCTGTGTATTGTGATTGCCTAATTGGTTCTAAAAGTCAAACTGTTTCTTCTGCAGTTACGTCTAAGAAACTACAGCTGCTAATCAGTCAGTGACTGATTTATGAACCATAAAAACAATTAAAAACAAAGCACATTTGTGCAGCCCTGCTGGCTGGCTCTGGAGGGCTGAGCATAGCAATGTGAAAACCAGTAATATAAAAATGTATGATAAATGTTCACGAGGAGTATTTGGTCCTTTTTTTTATAGCCCTGTTCTAACAGCTACAGTTGGTCTCAGATACTTTAAGATCTATTTTCTGTAGGACTTTCATGTTTACTGCTAAGGTGTATATGTCCTTCAGTTCTTCACTGAGCTATTTTAAAGAGCTGGCTTTTATCATTTTTGTGTTACTGCTGTCAGGAGAGACAGGCGTAGGAATGGCAAACATCAAGATAGTCTTAAACTTACAGCAATGCAGAAAGCTGTTTATATCCACCTTTAGGAAAACAATTTTTTTGTTAGGAATTCCTTTCCCATAGTGTCAGATACTAGGTTAAGAAATACCTGTGCTATTAAGTTATCTTATCTAAAAATAATTCTCATTTACAATAAACTATTGCTATTTGGATTTTACCTTTAAGAGGCTTGGTATTTAGTTAGTATTTAATACTACTTGAGAAAATACACCCAGTTTGCTGTTTTCTTCAGGCAGTAAAATTCCTGTCTTTTAAATCATGCAAATGTCAATCTGTAGTCTCTTGGAGAAATAAATCAGAGGGTCCAGACTTAATTTTTGCAGTTACATTTATCTCAGTGTTTAAGCATAAGCCTGAGTAGTTTTAAAAGCTTCAATATAAGCACAAAACTTTCATCCATCATCTTAATGAATGCTTGATGTCTGTTGTCAAGGCTTGATGTAATTAGCACAGAGGAGTATTTCAAACAATAACTGTCACTGTCTTCAGGATGAATTGAAAACATAAACCTGTATGTTCTGTGTCATTCTCCTTAATCCTTAATGCTGATACTTTTTTTTCCTCAGCCAGCATTATGATAACATTGTTCTGCTGTTGATTTATTCAAATCCCATTTTGGAATGGGTCTTTGCATTGTACGTGGAAATGTCAAAAGCATGTGCTTGCAAAAAGCTGCCTTCCTGAGTGGGTTGTCTCCCATACTAGTAAAGTGAGAAGGAGAAAGTCATTGAAGGAGCAAAGCTGAAGGCTTCATGGCAGTGGCAAAGAGTGCAAATGCCAGCTAATACAGCATAGGAGAAGAAGTTACTGAGAAGCAAAGCTTAGCTATCAAGGAGTTTCTTGATCTTACATGAATTTTACAGCCATATCCTGAGATCTTCTTTGTCATGATCACCAAAGGTATGAAACTGAACCCCTGAGAAGTGGTGTGTGTGATCTCAAGGGGTAGATGGACTACGTCTTTTGCCAAAATGTAAGTAGTACTTAAGGGTGTGTTAGGAGTTCCCAGGGGTGCAAAGCCTTCTTTTTGGTATGGTTGGGAGGGTTGTGTTCTCTTTGTTGATCCACATGTCTTATGTCTCTGCCTGGTGCTCTACCCCACATGATACGCATTTGCAACAGGACACCTGGCCTGACATTATCCAGCAGTTTAGTTCTCACACAGTGGGACTGTTCTGATCCTGTGGACAGTGGGGACAGGCAGAGATCCTGCTTCAAGATAGCACTGCCCCTTTGAACGCAGCCAGAGCCTGGCCTTGGGGCAGTTCTCACCCCTGGGGGCTGGGCCACACATTGTGGTTCTCTGATCAGCACCAGGCACTAGGGAGGGCCTGTGTGAGTTGGGCCCCAGACAAGTTGTGAGGGAGATCTAGTAGTTGCAGTCAACTGGGTTTCTGAGTGTCCTCAGTGACAATTTAAATAGGTATTCTAGGTGTTGCAAGAGGCACAGCTTTACTGCAAGGTACGTTTTGATGATTCAAGCCTCCTTCTGTAAAGGCAGTCATCTAAAGAAAAGTGCAATGCAAAAGGCTTACATTTCTTCGATGCCTTTGCTCTCTAAAGTGCTTAAAAATGTCCCTTGACACTGCTTTAATTCCTTCGCTGTTCTTCTCCACCTCTGTAAATTGAATAAGCAGCAGACAAAACTACCTTCAGATGCAGTATATAAGCCGCTGAATACAGTCTTCCATGTGGATATGACAGTATTCTGTTTTTGTTAAAATAAGCTTAAAGAAAATTTTCTGCAAGGATACATTGTGTTGTATTTTGATTTTATAAATTAGCTTTATCAGTTTTGTAAGAAGAGATTTATTCTCTACTCCATAAATGCCCAGGCTGGTGAGAGTACTTTAATCAATGTATTGTCATAGCCTCTGCTTCATAAAAGGTTTACAAACACCTTCTTTTTCTTTTGAATGGTTTCTGGCAAATCTTTGTTTTAAATACGGTAGCTGTTATTACTAACATGATTTTAAAGAGTGACTCAGTAGAACAGTGTGGTACATTAGTAGGTCTAATTAAACCCTGCTTGTTTTCCCCAGACTGTTGATTTCTTGAATGCGCAGTTTGTGTCAGCTTTAATCAGTTCAGTAGACTGGTCTCCTGTGGGAGGGTGATGCTTTAGTGTTCCCAGTGCTGGAGTATAGTTCATTAAGGAGCTGTCACAGAATTCCCTAGGGAACAATTTCTAAACGATTATCTCCTTGCTCTGAAGTAACCTTGGGGACAAATGTCAAGGAGTCAGTGACAAAAGTAAAGGATTTTAGACAAGTATTCCTGCATACTTGGCAATTCACAATTGTCTTGGTCTCTGAGAAGAACAGACTGGAATTGTTCCTGGTTTCTTCCTGCTAGCATATTTGAGCACGGAAGAAAATGTTTTCCAGCCTTCCTCCTTTTTTGTGTTTGCTAACTGGAGCAGTTCATGCTGTTTAAATTGCCCAAATGCCTTTAAGTAAGCTACTGTTGTGTTTGGGTGGGAAGCATGAGCAAGAATTGCAGGCACATGAGAACTGAGATGGCTTTTGTGGTTGATTCAGAAAAGCTGATATCTTTATCATCTTACTCCAGATGGAAGTGGTGTTTTACCTGCTACAGGAATTTTGCAGGATACTGGAGCAGTGTTACATGCAAGATTGGAGAGGAAATGTGAAAGAGCATTTTATTTGGGAAATGACTGTTCCGGAGGGAAGCAGGTTTTTTGTAAGCTTAAAACTGCCTACTATTTCTGGCATGAAAACATAGTGGGTTTTTTAACCCCTTGGACCAGTGATAAGTTTTGTGTGGTCAGTTACACTGTAGTGGTTACAGACAGGCAGTTAGTCACAGGATGGTTTGGGTTGAAAGTGTCTTCCACAGCTCATCTAGTCCAGCCCCCTGCAATGAGTGGGGACATCTTCAACTAGATCAGATTGCCCAGAGCCACATCCAGCCTGGCCTTGAATGTCTCTAGGGATGGGGGATCCACCACTTCTCTGGGCAACCTGTGCTGGTGTTCTACCAACTTCACTGTAAAGGATTTTTATCTCACATTCAGTCTGAATCTCCCCTCTTTTAGTTTAAAACCATCATCCCTTATCCTGTTGCATCAGGCCCTGATGAAGAGTCTCTCCCCATCTTTCTTACAGGCCCTTTTAAGAACTGAAAGTCTGCAACAAGGTCTCCTGGAGTCTTCTCTTCTCCAGGCTGACCAACCCCAACTCTTAAGCCTGTCTCCATGACAGAGGTGCTCCAGCCCTCTGAACATTTCTGTGGCCCTTCTCTGCACCTCCTCCAACATGTCCATATCTTTCCTGTACTGAGGACTCCAGAGCTGGACTCAGGACTGCAGCTGGGGTCTCACCATGGCAGAGCAGAGGGGCAGAATCACCTTCATTGACCTGCTTGGCCATGCTCCTTTGGATGCAGCCCAAGGCAGGATTTGCCTTCTGGGCTGCAAGCACGCATAGTGAAAGAGGAAAGTTTGAGATGTTGATGGAGGCATGTTGAGGAGACAGAGAAGTTCAGCAGAGTCAGGGGAAGGTAGGGCTGGGTGGGATGAAGGGCACTTGATTTTCTATGCTGCAGTGAAGACAGAATGAAGCTGGGCTTGTTTGTAGAAGACAACAGAAGGTGAATGGAAATGGAAAACCATCTTGAGCTGGGGCAGCAGAGAGCTGCCCCAGGAGACAGCCATGCACTTTCGGCATGCTGAGTTTTTGTGTGTAATTTCAAGCCCTTTGTACATTACAGTTTGGAAAAGTTTGGCACTTGTTTTATTGCATGTACTGCTTCAGTGTGTAAAAAAAAAAAAAAAAAACAAAACAAAACAAAAAACACAAAAACCCCCAAAATATTCCCACCCCAAATCAACCACAAACCCCCAAACTAAAACCAACAGAAAATCACCACTTGCTTCAACCATCTGCTTGTGTAAGTGACTGCTGCTCTTTTCATTGATCTGAATGGGTTAAATTACTTGTAAGAATGGTTTAGCAGTGAGCTATTAGATCAGAAATTCTCCTATGGTCTTTAAAGAAGTTTCTTTGATTGTAGTTTCATTAGTTGCTTTTGGTTTGCTTATTCAGTGCCTAAATTAATGTATTAAATATACTTTGCCTGCTAAAGGGAAATTCTAATTTACAAACATTGCCAAGCACTGCTCACCACTTGTTTGTGTCATGACTTCAATGGCATGGCTTTTGAGAAGTGGTTGTGAGAATTGCCACTTGCAAAGATTTGGCGACTGTCTGAATTAGGACCTCTGACAACTGCCGTGCTTTGAGATTCCCCAGCTTCAGGAGAGGCAACTTCAAAAGCTGTAGCTGAGATTTTGATTGAACTGTAAATATTACCTCAATGGCAGTTTGGTTTGGTTTTTGTGTTTTTTTTTTTTTTTTTTTTTTCTCATTTGGCCGTAAATATATCTGTGGGCAGGGGTTTAATGCAACTTTTCACTCTAGTGCAACACAAAAGTGCTCAAGAATGGAATGAGGCAATTATAAAGGGTTATTTATAGCAGCTTTGTTAATGATCTGACTTGCTTGTGTTGAATTCCCTGTGCTTGAGCTCCAAATGGCAGCAATGCCATGGAGCAGTGTGTGTTTTCTTCCTTATACCCTCTTCCACTTGCCCTCTAGGGATTTAACCAGGTACTGTTCTGCTTGGGAATGGTGTCTCATTAGCTGAAGTGTCATACTTGAATCTTCTGATCTGACATAGTAGATGTGAATGAAACATGCTAGCATACCCAAGACCTGCCGTTAGCTCATGAAGGTATCCAACCCTGTGGGTGATGTCTGTGCTGATGCAAAGTCTCCAGGAGGCCAGGACTTGCCTGGGCACAACTGGAGCAGAAACTAGATGTGGCAGCTTAGGGAATTCTACGGCCTTTTCTGCAGGGTCCATCCTGAGCAGTCCATGCTGTGCTGCTTTGTTATAAACTACACAGGAGTTCCTCAGTTTTGCTCTGAGGTTACTCCTTGTACTCTTTGATGTTAAACATGTAGAAGAAAGTAAGCAAAGCCTACTTCCATTGTAAAGAAAACAGCCTCATCAAGTATTTGGCGTAGGAACAGGCAGATCATTATGCCTGGTTCTCCTTTGGAAGTAGATTCTCTCATTGAAGTGGAGCAGCATGAAGGTGTGTATTAGTAACATTTGAAGGCAACATACGCCCTGCTTCTATGTGTGCAGATAACCTTTAAAACTTAGGGTTAACTTCCTGTTTTCAGAGTGTTTAAGCCAGAAGTTCAGTAAATGTTGCTAAGGATGATGCATTAAGAGAAAACAGAAGTTTTTGAACTGTTATATCTGACAGGGTCTTCAGTGGCCTGCAAATCCTTTTAGTTTGCCAAGAAAATGCAAAGCAAGCATTGGGGCAAGGCTTATCTGCATGCAGGAAGCAGCTCTGCTGAAGTCAGTAACTCAGAGTGATTGTTTTTGCAATACACCAGTGTCAATTCTTTCAGATATGACATACTTGCTTCACTCTTGTTCATCTGTTCCATCCCACTTCCCTTTCTTAATATCTTGGATTTAAATCCAGGCTAGCTTCAAACTCATTGCAAAAAGTATTCCCCTCTGGTAGTAATTTAGCATCATTTTTTATAGGGTCATGCAATAGTATAAAATGAATCCAACAGATCATAAAACCTGAATAGGTGGAAACATCAGAAACAGTGTTAAGAATCTCACACATAAGTTACTCAGTAATGATAATTCTTTTATGCTTTGTAGTGTCTTGAATGACTGGGAATGTACAGCACTGAAAACTCACAGCCTTACAGAGGTTTCCTTTGGGTTTTTTTGTGGTGTTGTTTTGGGGTGCTTTTTGGGGAAGGTGGTGGTGCGTGCAGTGCCATCCTCAGTGAATAAAGTGTCCCAAAGTCATAAAACCAGGGCTCAGCAAATACTAGTTTGGGAAAGATTTAAGTAAACTTCAAAAAGTGGGTATTTAAGGAATGGGAAAATAACCTATATTTTTAGTTTGAGTTGTAACCCTTATGTATGGCTTAGCACTGCCTGTGTTGGAGCAGCTGTTTTGTCTGGAGTGTTGTGGGAAAGCTGTGGGGAGACTGGAGCTGCAGGACTGTTCAGTGTAAAGAAAAGCTGAGCTCTTCAAGGCTTCAGAATCAATGTGACTGGGTTGCTCTTCTGCTTGTTTCTTTTTAGCCCTGCTGATAAGTGGTTGAAGAGTTGTGAACAGTTTGCAGCCCTGTGAATACTGTTCTGGCATTCAGTCAGGACTTAGAAATGGACAGACCCTAGTGTGCAAGTGTGAGCTCCTGGTATCTCTTTGGGATGTTTTTTAGTGCTCAGTATTTTAATTCTGCATCATATTCTCCAGTTAGAGTGTGCTGCCATGTGGTATAAATGAAAGATGATCCTTAAAAAGTTAATTTATTCCTTAGGAATTTATTCAAGTGGAAGAAAGCAAATTGTCATGCTTTAGTGCCCCATTATCAAAGGTTGTGGGAAATACTCAGTGGGTTAAAATTAGACACAAGAAATTCTTAACACCCCCAAGATGTTCCCTCTGCTTCCCTGGAGGACAGTACAGCCTTTGAAGGCAGCAGTGGAAGGGGCAGAGCATCTGCTGGAGCAGAGTGGCTGGCTGGAGACAGAGGCAATCTCAGCCATCCCTGGTTACACACCCTGCATCAGTCAGTCCTCAGGCTGCATCCATGCCAGGGGCAGCATCCATGGGAATTGGAGCAGACCCTGGAAGCGGTGACACCATAGCAGCCTGTACTGTGTTCCACATCCTCACACACCTGAGTACCAGAGAGTGAAGTGAAAGCTGAGTCCTTCATGCCTGTTCCTACTCTTTAGGTTTTCCACACTGCTGAAGTTCTCCTTTACTCACTGACTTTGGCATATTTTTCCCCTGGCACAACTATACTGTGCAAATAATTTATCCCCAGAATCGCTTTATACAGGTTTCCTTGATGCCAAGTTTTGTGGACCTCTGCTGTGCCCAGTTTCTGTGACCATAGTTTTAGTTGAACAAGCACAGAACTTAAAGTTTTGCTTTCATCTCCTACTTGAAATAGTACAACCAGGCCAGGTCAGATGGGGCTTTGAGCTACTTGGTCTAGTGGAAGGTATCTCTGCCCTTGGCAGGGGGTTGGAACTGGAAGAGCTTTAAGGTCCCTTCCAACCCAAACTACTCTATGGTTTTATATCATGTCTGTTTCATTAGGATGTAATTGGATAGTGGCCTTAAGGATATGGATTTCTGCTCTAAAAAGAGAGCCCTGAATGGGAAATGAGCTGAAATATGCTTGTTTATTGAAGTTCTTTGCTGTGGCTAGGAAGGTTTTTACTTTGAGTCTTTATATTCATTGTAAAAGGTACATTTTAGCTGTGAGTCAGTTGCATGCAGTGTTTGCCCTGCTACTGGAAATGGGGCAGTGTGGCTTTCATGATCAGGCGATCGAGTTCTAGCAGACTGTAAGGGCAGGAGGCGCAGTGCTAATCTTACTTGTCTGGTAGGTGGGAGCTCCAGACAAGAGCCCAGACTTCAGTGGGATGTTGGAGTAGATTAGCTTGGTTATGTTACTACTAAAGAAAATCATCTTTTCTTTAGGTAGAAAAACTTATCCTCAGAATGATCTTTTTAGATCTCTTTCTGTAATATTTGGATCTTGAGCATTTTCTTAGCCTTTGAAGGTTGTAAATGGAGGATGTGGACAATGAGGCCAGTGGCAGTAGAACCCCTAAATAAGCTGTGTTTGATGACACAATTTGGAGGCAAATTCCCCTGAAGCTTCTGTTTTCACAGGAATTGCAAACTCTCTTTATTCAGCTGTGTCTAAATAGATACTTGAAGGCCGTAAAATGATTTGAGACATATGCTCATGTAAGAACAGCATTTCTTCATACTCCGACTATGCCTGAATCTCTTTTCTCTGATACTTTGGCGCAGTTTCAAATACTTATCTGACACCATATTAATTTCTGAATTTTAAGAATGGATTGCTGAATTTAAGTTTTATACCCACCCTTTGAACTAAGCAGTGCGGTTTTCAGTTGATGGCATATAGTATTATTCTTCTCCTTGAGCAGGGAAGCAACAAGTATAAGGCTCCTATGTGCACAGAAAGATCTGAACTTGTATTTGAGTATGTTTTATGGGCAGTTCTGAATATGGAGCATCCATGAAATGGGAAAGCTTTTCCGGTATTTTGACTTAAATTAGTAAAGTATTACCCTTAATCTGCATTTGATTTCCAGTAATTTCATGGGTCAGTAGAAAATGGAAGTATATGAATGTGATCAAAACACCTGACGTGCATGCCTAACTGACTGTGCTTTTCCTTTGCAGGATGTTGTCTGGGGGCTAAACTCATTATTTACTGTAAGTAAATGACTGTTTTGCATATCCACTGTCCTTTTCCCTGTCTGGTTTGGTTTCAGCATCACCTGATATGAACCCTTTCTGTTCCTTCTGAAACTGAAGGTCGTTATTTCCTTTGGCTTCAGTGGGTGTTGTACAAGTAGGAAATCAGTTTGTGCTTTTATTTGTGTAACTGCAGGACTTCTACAGATCAACTGAAATGCTAGGTTTTTTTCGTACATCATTTTTACTTTTGGTTACAAATCTGTTATGGGATATTTTGGTATCATGGGATCTTCCACAGTTTGAAATTCCTCCACTGCTTTTCAGGAAATAGAAAATGATATTGCTCTGAGAAGGAATTGTGTTGGTGTTATGTTTTTTTTTTTTAATTACATTTAGGAATTAATGACTGCCCTGTAGTCTCATTCCTATTCTGAACACTTATGTCCTTTGTTAAAGGCCTCAGGACCCACTTGCAGAATTTGCTAAGTCTTTACTGTACAAAAGCTGCTTTTTAGGGAGTTCAGGATTACAGTCCCATTCCACAGCCATTGCTGTTGGGTAGGAAGGTCAGGAAGAAGCAAAGAAGGGCACTAACTTGGTTGCTGCTCCAGGGCATACAGAGGAAGCTGTGAAAAACTTTGGATTAGGAGCATCACTGTGGGCTTCACTAACAGCAGCCTGGTTTTGGAGAAGGGAATTCCTGCCACTACAACCCTGCAGGAGGAGGGGTGCAGAGCAGTGGCTGTGCTTCCAGCACATTCTCAGGATCGTGGTGCATTTCGAAGACCTCTAGCGGAGCCTAAGCCAGTGGCTGGCTACACTCTGCTCAGCTTTCTTGGAATCCAAAGGCTTGATTTGTTTCGACAACTTCTTTGGGAAATTGATTTAGAGGTTTGGAGGGCATTTGCCTTTTCAACAAAGAGTAATTGTTTACTTTCACAGTTAGTCTCTCACTGCATGCTGATTAGATGGAATAAAGCAAAATCCAGTGGAGGTACAGAGGTGTGTCTGCAGAGACAGAACTGCATGTAAGAATAATCCATTGGGCAAGCAGCTGCAGGGTGTGATAGTCACGCATCCCAGGCCATGGGGATTTGTCATGGCCAGTGAGAGCTGTGCTACCCAGCTTGCCTCTTGGATTTCCCTCACACCCAGCTTCTGCTAAAGTATTAGGCTTTGAAAAGCCGGCACTGAATTGTACTGGCCTTGCAGATTCTTTGGGTATTTTCTTGAAGAAAGCCAGTGAAGATGAAGTGGATTGGTGTCCTGCTTTGAGTAAAATGGGAGATTTGCTACTTGAAAACAAGCCAGAGAGTGGCACACACTTCTCACATGTGTGAAACAATGGCATTTCACTGCTGTCAGTAACCTTCAACTGGGGAATATCATTTGGGCTGCAGGCAGAATAGAGGGTTGTGATTCAGTGTTATTTATAACATACTAGATGATCTTTAAGGTCCCTTGCAACTGAAACCATTCTATGATGTTATGATATTTCCCTTCTATCAGCTTCTTGGTCTCAGTTGTTACTGAGCCTATGCTCATTCCAAAGTTAATATTTGCAGAGATCAAACAGGTAGACCTGAGATTTGTCTTGACTGTTTCTGCTCCCTGCCCCCACATGTCCTTAGTTCTTTGGCTATTTGCAGTCCCTTTCCCCTGAGCTCTGTTTTTCCCATGGCACTAGATCTTTCCTGTTGATCAGATTCCAGGTTATGTAGCTTCTTCTCAGGGTGGTTGAAATTGCTTTGCTATGGAAATGGTGTTTAGAAAAAAGGTGCTCACTTATGAGGGTGATGAGACACTGGCACAGGTTGCCCAGGGAAGCTGTGGGTGGCCCGTCCCTGGCAGCGTTCAAGGCAAGGACAGGGTTTGGAGAAACCAGCTGTAGTGGAAGGTGTCTCTGCCTTTGGCAGGGGCGTTGGAACTAGATGAGCTTTTAGATGCCTTCCAACCTGAACCATACCATGATTCTATGAAACTCTGCCTGCTTTATCACCACATTATTTGCTGGGGTTTTTTAATGGTTTACCTTACCTTGAACTAAAATCAACAGGAATTGTGCCTCCTGAAACTTTGAATGTTCCTTCAAAATTTGATTTAAAACTGTCTCAGTTTCCAAGCAGAAATGCATCACTGCCAGGAAAGTGTCACAGGACTGTGTGCCACCAGATGGGGTCAAATGCCTTGCTATTGTTGCCCTTTCATTAACTTGTAATTTGATTTGCAGTCATCATTTATTTGCATTTACCTTTAACAGCACTACTATCAAGGTAGTGAGAACATATGGTGCTCTACTCATTAGTCTTGCTTTGATTCATTATCTTGTTCATTAGGGTTTTGGATTCCTTGTATGGTGCAGTGAGTGGGAACCCTATAATGTTCTCTGTTCCTTTGCCAGGATCTTCTGAATTTTGACGATCCTTTGAATATTGAGGCTGCAGAGCATCACTTGCGTGACAAGGTGAGTCAGTGATTTATTTAAAACATGTTGTTTCTAATCCAGTACACATACGTGGTTCCCAGTCAGTTCTTTTTAAGTATAGAAGCTGGTACTTCAGGCAGTCGAGTGACTCACTGTATCAGCCACCAGTTAGTCAAACAAAATGTGCTTTCTGTGGGAAAGCGAATTCAATGCAGTAGCGTTAGTCACCATTGCTGGACTAGTTGACCATAATGTAGTCATATCCCCAAAATAGGTGATCTTTTCCTCCTTGTTTCTGAGATTTTCCTCAAAGTTGTACATGTTCTATGCAGCAAATGGTAGTGAATTGGTTTGATGCAGTTATGTGAGTAGCCTTTACCTTTTAAGGTGTGTAAAAGGTTCTCATCCTTCTCTGTCTCTTTCAAGATTGTAGAAAGCTTTCAGGTAACTTGATTTGAAGAGATCATTGTGAGTCAGGCAGTGCACCTCATTTGTCTCATTTTTTCAAGACGAGTTATCAGGATTGAAAGTTCATCTTTTCAACTGTTTTTTTGTTTAATGAATTTTTGTAGCTATTCTGGTATTTATCTGTGTTTTGCAGAGCTGGGATAAAACCATAGGTCCAAGCTGGGAAAACTCTTCTTCTGGAAGAGGTGGGGTTTTACGGTTTTGTCACATAATTTTGGCAGTGTCAGGAAGCCTTCCAAGCCATGAAACACTGAAAATAGTCACAGAGGGAATACACCCCAAGAAATAAAACCAGTGTCATGAAGGTATCAGGCTGAATAACTTTGTTGGCATTGTTAAACTAATTTATTCTCTAATACCCTGCCAGGGGAATTGGGGACTATTGCTGAGTGTCAAATTTGGCACTTGATTTCTTCTGACTGCTGGAAGGAAAGCGCGTTGTCTGGTTTCTGAAGAAGATTTTGGTGATGAGAGATGCTCCCATGTACTAGTACAGTCCTGTGTCAGATGTGTTGATGTGACAGGCAAGCCTTGCCAGTGCTTTGAGGAAATTGTTAGACCTCAGATCAGCCAGTCAGTGATGTGCTCTTCTCAGGGAGTGATGAAATGATAAGAACTCGCTATCTGACATGTGTCAGCCTCATTCAGAAATGGAAAATCTTAGAAATCTGCAGGAAGGATGTTACCTGCTTTTTATGAGCACACCTCTCTCAAAAATGGGAGAGGTGAGCACTCAAAATACCTACTGCTACACTTAATAGCATGGGAGTTTGAGATTGGTGGAGAAGTGAGAGGGAAATTGAGTAGTTTTTTTGACAGTCTTCTAAACTAAAAATAGCTTTGGAACATACTTTTTTTATGTAGTAAACTCTTAAGTAATCTCCTCACAGGCACCTGTAAAATACATATTCAGCTATGTTATCTGTTTTTAGACCATATCTGAATTTAGTTTAGGTATTCAGTTGATAGTGACAGACCAGGTAGCACTGGATTTCTGTAGTCTATCTTACAGGAAGATAAAGACAAAACTAATGATGTCTGTCTGGAGAGAATAAATGATGCAAGGGAGAGAACTGGCTGCTTTTATAGTTGCCTTCCAAAGGTGCAATTGCAGTTTGAGTTAGTTTTTTGTCTCTCTCGGGCATAGGTATCCTGTAGTGTATAAGCATATTGTTGTGAAGCCAAACTGCTTTGGTCCTGTCTTTAAGAAAATACTTGAAATACGATGAATATGGGAATGTTGATTTTTCCCTAAGACATTTTTACATGCATAATACAAGTAGTGTATATGTAATATATATGCCTGCATGCGCAACCTCTGTACAAACAGATGTGTAAATGTGTCTATATACAGATAGTTTTGTACACAAACTGGCAGATACTGTAAGAGAACAGCTTTGGTCATTTGACAGCATGGGAGTATGTGGCTTGTAACAGCTAAACCAAATGTACCTCGAGCTGTCTTCTGTGGTGCTGGAGGAGGTGACTCAGGATTTCACTGATGTTAGTTCAGATTTGAAATCCTGGGATCCCTTTGCTGACATTCCAGGCTTAAGTGTGGCAGCCCAAGAGGTTAAACAGCTCATCTGAAGCCTGCCTCTGGTTATTGAAAATGTGAAACAGGAGTTTGTTCAGTCCCATAAGCTGGTATTAAGTCATCAGAAATGACTACTGCCTTGCAGATGCTGGAAGAAGTCACACAGA
Organism: Bolborhynchus lineola; assembly: GCA_025448015.1. Classification (NCBI taxonomy): domain Eukaryota; kingdom Metazoa; phylum Chordata; class Aves; order Psittaciformes; family Psittacidae; genus Bolborhynchus; species Bolborhynchus lineola. The sequence goes on along the minus strand of JAOEHX010016435.1, from coordinate 34,240 downwards.
TATCAAATCCCTCTTACTGGTTCTTAGAAAAACATACTATGAATGTGTTACAGATCAGGCTAAAAGGGGCATTTATGATCTTTACACCTGAGCACATAGTTGTAGCTTTTGGGAAAGTAGCCTCGTTCTGTCAAAATAAGACACAATTCAGAGCTCAAGTTGTTCAGTTGATTGCTTTAAAAAAACTGTTTCCTGTTTCTTATCTGAGATCTAAGTTAGTGCAGCTTCAGCTTCCAACCCTCGGGGCCTCCTTCTGTCAGTTACTGAACTTCTTCCCTTTCAGCTTCCTTCAGCCAGTGACAGTCAATTCACTTCTGCATGAATTATCTTTTAATGCATATGTAAGGCAGCTTTAAAATACATGTTGTTGAGGCAGTGTTTGTAACTGTACAGCTCTTTCCAAACACGTTGCAAGGTGTTAGTATCTTTTTGTTGCTGACCATTTGTACAACAGATTTGAGCAGAGTCATCAACATCCATTTTCACAAGTGCTAGACAAAGAGATTACCTCAATATTCACCCTGTGTTTATTTTCTTGTACAATCTTTCCATCTTCTCAATGGAACTTCTCTGTCAGTATTCAGTGCATGGAAACACTTCCTGCTGTGTGACTGTGAAAGAGGAAGATAGATAGCATGCTGAGAAGAATGGTTTTCCACTTGTGAAAATATAGCATGTCTTCTTTCGCGGGCTCTGAAGTGCCAAAGCTGAAAAATCTCATTGGAATAAGCGTGTGTTTACCAAGGATCCAGCAAGTTGCTTCAAGCAGACACTCCATTGCCAACAGGCCTGATTTATACCTGCATTGTTGTATTTCCCAATTGTCTGCTTGGTTTTAAAGAACGTGCAGCACCACAACCCTGTGTAAAAGGGAGTCTTGGTTTTGCCTTTTCTCCCCTAGCTGTTGTCTGCTGCCATCAGTGAAGGGACTTTTAATTGTTTCCCCAGCTTTTCCATGGCTAGATCAGTAGCAAAGCTTGTAGCTGTTGTTTTGATATATTAATGATGAATTATTTTGCATAGGTTTGTGTGTTGGAGCTTGGTTCTGGCTCAGGTTTTGGAAAGTGGCATAGGTTTTAACTCTAGCTGAATTTTAGTATCTCTGGTTATCACTGATGATACTTCCAGTCCATTGTCTTCATGTAGCTTTAAACGCTGGTATGATGTTTGTAGATGTTGTGGTTTTATTCCGAGGAAGAGGGATCATACATTTGTAAGAATGTTAAGGGGAAAAATTCAGGAGAGTTGGAATTTATGTAAAACATACTGCAGTTAAACATTATTCTGGACAATTCAATATGTGCTTATGGCTGACATTCTTAGGGTCTCTAGTTTTTAATAGATCATCCTTATAGTTGTGGTTTCTAGTCCGGCTCAAATTGTGTCATTCTGATTCCTTACTAGAGTAATGCTAGCACATGAGCAAAATTCTTGCAAAAGAGACTGAGAACAGTATTGTCAGCCTCATTTCACCTGGGATAATGCTATGTTTTCATGTACTGCACCCTCAGATAAATCATGCAGTGCCACCACCGGTGATACACAAAGGCAAAAGCTATTGGGAAAGAAAGGTGTTTGGACAAACTTCTTGCTGTTGTGATAGTTAATAAATCGTTTTCCTTTTTTTGCCTCTTTTTTACACAAGAAAATACATCAGTGCTTGGCTTCTGCTATTTTATTTTATTAAAGGCTTCTCTTGGTGATAAAGTTTTTATTTCAGGTTTGTTTCTGTGGAGATGGATTTATAACATTCATGGTGTTATAGAGTCTGAAGAAGCCGCATTTTCCTCTTGGGATTTTAAGTACCCTATATAGCCTTAGTTCCTTAGGAAACTAGGCTTGAAGAAAAGTCTCTCTTCTCAGTTCCTTGCAGTCTTTGGAGGTTGTTCTCAGGAGTCTTCTGGGATGAATATTTCCTTGAATTACTTGACAACTGTTATCTTTACAAGTGAGAGCACTAATCTTATTCCTTTAGAAATTCCATTGATAATTGAGAACAGTTGCCGACTACGTATTTCACAGAAGAGCTTTTATAACCTTTCGTAACTGTATGTAAGTTTTTTCAATCCTGAAATATCAAACTGGTCAGAATTCTTATAGAATAGCCTTAATTTCTCAAACCCTTTCATGGGAAACTGGTAAAGAACCAGCAGCAGCTGATAAAATGTCAATGCCTGGACGAGATTCTGAAGGGGACATTAAGGTATCTTCTGAAAACAGGTAACTCATTGAAGGAAGGTTGTCAGCAATATCCTGTAAGTAACCATCATAAGTAAGAAACAAGTACAGACATGTCTGTAGAAGATCTTTAGGCATCTGTTTGGAAATACAGAGAGTTGAATTCTGCCCCCACAAGATTGTCCCTCTGCATCAACAGCTGTCCTTGCCCAGCATAGCTTCCTTAGTTCTGGAGCCACCAAGAATCAGCAACAACTTGGAAGTGTACAACTTCTTTTGCAGCAAGAGTAATTTCAGCCTCACTGGGATTTTCGCTTGTGATTTTTTGGGGTTTTTTAAGAAACAGGAACTTCAAAGTCTGGCTTGTGAAGCTCATTCTCAAAGTGGAAAGGGGTTACTGCTCATGTGTCTCACCTCAGGTTTTATCAAATGCTATAAATCAATCTGCCACACAGACTGGGAATGTGTGCTTTCTTTCCAAGCTACCCTGTGGGGTGCTAAATTCAGAAGCTGGCAGATTTTGGGACCCTTCATCTCTGCTGAAGTTTAGAGTCTAACTGATAATGCCTTCAGACAGTTACAAAGTCCCAGAGCTCACTGCCTGTGTTTCATTTCAGATTCAGTCCTTCTAAAAGACTGTTCCAAAATAATACCATGGTCAGCTGTACTTTTATCTTCCTGGCTTTTTATTTCTGTGCTCATACATATTAAGGGCGTAATCACATTAAGATTTAAGTCTGCCTTCAAAATCCATTTTTCTGTGTAGCTGAAGAAATGCATTTAAAACTAAACAGTGTCTTCAGATTTGGGTTCTTGGTCTATTGACAATGATCACTTTGAAGCTAGTTTTCTTCTATTAATGTAATTCCATATATCAGAAGACTAGTCTGAATTGTTACTTGAGGCATCTGAATGAAAAGTATGATACCAGTGCTAGCATGTCACAGGTGTGTTGGATCCTCTAAACAGATACGCAGTAACACAAAATGAATTAAAACTTGAAAGTTTTGGAAAAAGTATTCATTATCTGTATTTCTTCCTCAGGTCTTCCGGTTTAAAGTAATTTGTTTAACTGATTTTACAGTAACTTCTTTGTTCCTTTGTCATACCTGCTTTTTTTTTTGTTACATTTTTAAATCAAAGGCTTTTGAGTATACATTTGCGGACTTAGCTTCTGCAGTGATTCTTCCTGCTCAGAACAGATCAGGTCTTTCACCTTGCCATTTCTCCAGAACCATCCCAAACTTCACAGAAACAGAAAGAGAAGCTGGCAGTGGTGTCTTCAATGCAGATCAACACCTTTGCTCATTGAACCAACTGAGTAATATGAACTACTGCCCTTCACGTGAGACACCAGCCAACATCTGTGCTGCAAAGGAATGAAGCATCTTTTTCCTCACCTCCAAACTGCTTAGGCTCTTCTTTGGCTTTATGTAAAACTCAAGGACAGAGTGGCTTAATCCTTTGAGATTTAGGCTGCAGAGCCCAAGAGCAGAGGTATCGTGACTGTTGTAGGGAATGCATCATTTATTGCATTAACTTGTCTTGATCAAAGCATTTGGGTTGGTTCAGAAATGGAGGCTGAATAACCTACAAGAACATTTCTTCCAGCTTTGAATTAATTGGGTTTGTGTGGCTGGAAGGAGAAAGCTTTCCTGTGGATGTTCTTCACTGGGTTTTCTGCTTGTTAGATTTAATTGTTAACTGTATCTTGAAGTAAATCTCTCTGAGAATTGCAATGATTATCCACTGGTCTGTAGTGACTGTTGATGAATTTGGGTACAAAACTGGATAGTACATTTTACTATAAAACATTCATGCTATCTCATACATAAGAAATTAAATTTCATGGTTCACATGGTGCATCTTCTCACTGTACATTTCAGAGGAGATATTATTTGTGATAAAAAGCACTAGAAATAGCTCTAAAGAAGCATTTTATTTTCAGATAATTTTGAATTACATGAAATAGCTGTATTCCTTTGATGGGTAGTGTCCCTTGCAGAAACCGAAAACAGCTGAAGTGGCTTGATTTTGCAAAGTACTCAATAGCATACTGGTAGACGAAAACTCAGATACCAGCACTGTATTTCCCAAGTTTATATGCTGCTTCTATCCAAATGCTTGTTTCTTTATTGGATTGGATCTGGGCAATACACCCCAAAGGTGCATTTGCAACGCCTTCTTCAAGGAATTTTTTTATTAAAATAATGCTCATTTAATTCATTAATGCAATATTTTTAGCCCAGTTCTCTTTGTCAGACTTGCTACTGTTGCCAGCAGTTCCCCATTAGAGCCATAAACTTTGTTAGACTTTTCTAGCTTCCCAAATGTTTTCCTGTGAAATTTCATACACAAACAGTGCTAATGATATTTGAAGAATTATGGTCATCACTGTTTCCATTTTTTAAGCTCATCTTCCTAAAGTTGAGTGATGGCTCAAAGCAGCTGGAAAAGTTACTTCAGAACAGAAATTATCTTTAAGACATTTACTTGAAGTTCATTTCAGGTGGTGGTTAAAAAAAGTTACTGTTAAGGTGTTCAAGCTGGTGCTAGAGAAGCAGCTGTGCAGGGATCAGTTGTGCTACGTGGTTCAAACTTAAGCAGGGGCAGTTTAGATTGGATATGAGGGAGAAATTCGTTGCTGTAAGGGTGGTGAGGCACTGGAATGGGTTGCCCAGGAAGCTGTGAATGCGCCATCCCTGGCAGTGTTCAGGGACAGGTTGGACAGAGCCTTGGGTGACATGGTTTAGTGGGAGGTGTCCCTGCCCATGGCAGGGGGGTTGGAACTGGATGATCTTAAGGTCCTTTCCAACCCTAACTATTCTGTGATTCTAGGATTCTATGCTCGTAAGTGTTTAGGATCAGTTTCTCAGCTGTACCCTGCCTGTTTAACCTCAGGACACATGGTGGGGAGAACCGATGGAGCACCTTAAAGTGTCTTTTATTGTCACATTGCACAGTACAGAGGGAAAACCTTTGCTCTACTGGTTTTTGAAGGTGGCCCTGAGGCTTCTTGTCTGAGGGAGGAGAAGATGCGCTCCTTTGAGTCAGCTTCCCCAGAGCTGGCAGTACTCTTCCCCTAGCACAGCAACTGGAAGAGTTGTCATGGGGAAGCAGTAGATGTAGCTAGACATCACAGCTCTCCTTTCTGTTTGGCATGGGTGGCTTTTCAGTCTCTTCCACCAGATTTTACTGAAGAGTCTTCTGACTAAATTTTCTCTTATACATCATTGTAATAACCTTGTCAGTTCTGTTGTTAGGAATCCTTTTGATGGGTTTGCAGCTTGGCTAAAGAGGTGGTTATGTTTCTCAGTATTCTTCTGTTCTGTGTTGCAGTAACTGCTTTTTCACTAAGTGTTTCCTGCACACATGGTCCAGATGAAGCCCACTAGGTGTTCTGAAAATATCTGGCTGGATGTTTAGAAGAAAGCATTTGCCATGACCCTGTGTCCAACCTGGAAATAATCACTGCAGCATGCATGTTTGCAAGAGGAGGGCTCTGTGAGTTCAGAGTCCACAACTATTGCCTCTTTTAGTGCTGCCACAGGCTTTTCCCTACTTGTGGGGTATTTAAAAGGTCAGTAGGGTTTTGTGATCCTTTCCCTCCTCCTAGCTTTACAAACTTAACCTATACGGGTCAGAATACATTAGAGTCTATCTCCGAAGATGTGACTGTCTTGTCTTTCACTTAGTTGGATGCCAGCCTCTGTCCCATACTCCCACACTGAAAATATCCTTTCATAGGTGCCTTGAAGTTGTACTAAATTATTATCAAGGGTTTAAAAAAATGGACACATTCTTTTATCATTTTCAGAGTTTGTTCCTAAGTCCTGGCCAATAACATAATGGCATAACAAACTGAAAGCTGAAAATGTTTTAATAATAAGCCCCTGCTTTCGTCTGTCAAGCCAACCAAATGGAGAATGTAGATGGTCAGAGGATTATTTGACAGCTATTGGGAAGCATCTTTATCAACTACTGGCAAAGCAGAAGGCTCAGATTGGCATTTGACCCTTCATGGTAGCTTGGAAAACACAAGTAAGCCATACTGTGCATTTGAATGTGCAAAGTGCTGGTGACCTCAGTTTCTCCTTCAATTAAAAAAGGATTGAGACCAGAGTTTTTCAGGCTGTGTCCTTAGTTTTGCATTGATCTTTTGCAGCTGTTCCACAAACCAGCACTAAGCTAACTGTCCTTAGCTAACTGTCCTTCCTTCCTTTCAGCATGGCCCATGAAAATGTATTAACTATTCCTGCAAGACCCAGGGGTCTAATGAAGTATGAATACAGATTAGCTGTCATTCATTCCTTTCTCTTGTACACAAGAACAAAGGCTGATTGCCGTACAGAGAGGGACAGCAAGCTGTTGGTGACATGCTGGTTTAACATCCCCTAATGTAATCTTGCATAAATGAATGGAGACAAAACCAAAATGTAACTCTGCTGTTGGTGGAAGGACGTAATAGAATATCCAGCACTAATGTGATGGGGGTAGCCTGGTGTTTTGCTAATTGTGCAGAGAGTCATGAGTTGCAGCATGTCACATTAACAGCGTGTTTTCTGCTGCATTCTTGTCAATACCCTCAAACTCATGACTGACAGCTGTGCTGCTTGCTTAAGTTCTGCCTTCATCCCTTTTACTTTTGAATTTATTGTGACAGAGTAGTTTCTTGCTCTAAAATGACTCAAGGAGAGAAAGATGCATCAAAAACTGGAGTCAAGAAACACCTTCCACCTTGTGTAGAGTACCTGGCTGTTTTTTTGATTACAGGTAGCGATTCCTTAGTCATGCTATTCTTTGTCCAGAGCCTGAGCTTCTGACAGCAGTTTGGGTATGGTGGCTGATGGCTTACTTCACAGGGCCTGAAGGGATAATATCTGACAGCATCTTGCTTGTTTGTTTTCTTAGTTATGAAACCAAGTTTGCTTCCATGTTAGTCAGGAGGATCTCACGCTGAGCATTTATCAAAATAATCGGATGTTTCACTTGATGACCTGTTGAACGTGGCATAAGAATGTGGTAGATGGCAATAAACAAATTTTTCTGGAATCTCTTTCCAACACCTTGCCGGTGCTGACTTCAAATATGACCTTGTTTAGCCTCACATTTGGTTTGGCAATGTAAATGGAGGGAAGTGGGTTAGTTACAGCTACCAGATGAAGTGATGTCAGGGAGTGGGTCTTTTCTATGGATTCCAGACCTGTGTTGTTAGACTTAGGAGGTAACTATCTGAAAACTTGAGTTTATTATTATATACTGCCTACCTTGTCAGTGTGTGAATACTCAGTAACAAAATCTGTGAAGTCAGAAATAACTTTTTTTCTGGTGTCTTGAAAGATCTTTATTTCAATAGTAAAACATCTGCGGTGTAACCTGCAAATTACTTGTCATGTAACACATTTTATTACTCCACAGAAGCTACAAATAAGTTACTGCTTGTGTAAGTGGCCACCTGTGGATTGCACAGATTGACCATAGCTGCCATTCTTATCCGTATGCAGTTGTGTGGCCAGCCCTGGCCATTGGAGTCAGCAGTTGTTAATGTGTGCATTAATTTTGGCAGATTTTGTAGTGGGTTTTAGCACTGGAAGAAGAATCAGGCTTTCCATCAGTTTCATAGGAACAGTTTAACAGCCGTGTTTATCCAGAGCCCTTTAATCAAGCATGCTACTGGATTTTCTTATCTGAGGATATCATAAGGATGCTGGTTGTTACATGACTTCTCGGATTAGGTAGTGCTCTGCACTATGTCAGCTTATGGTCAAGCACTCTAATTTTGTACTTACAGACACTTAAACCAAATAGATTGGGCGATTGCAGCAGCAGCAGATGCAACGTGTGATGGTGCTGGTGGCCAAAAGGACCTGATGGGGTGCCATGAAATCTGCAGGGACAAGCTACCTCACAGTTGTTGCCATTGCGGGTAGCTGGGTTCCTTGCATTACTGCAGTGGAGCACCAGTCGGTCACTGCTGGGGTATTAGCATATCACTCAACTAAAAATAAGTTCTTTATAGTTTCCAAAGTACTTACAGTGCTTGTTGTAGAAAACAACAGCTGCTTTTGATTCTTTAGTAGCACTGAGCACATGAACCCATGAGCTGAAATCACTCTTGAAAAGTAAATAGGAATTATATTTAATAGGAGGAAGAGGCAGTAAACCAGGTTTGGGCATCTTTTAAATATTCAATTTATTTCATATCATCTGAAAATTCACAGAAGTCTGTCTGCAAAGCTTAAGTAGGTTAGATAACCCTGAAAGAGTAACAAACAAATATGATCCTTTGGCTTAAGACTCTTATTTGCTTCATTAGGAATGAAAATTAACATTTCAATACTACCAGCCTGTTTTTTAATCCATTGGCTGCATTCAAGCCAAGCTTTTCTCCTTGTCTTGATTTATCTTATAATTATTAGTAGTAATTGTAAGAGATTTCATTTTGATATCTTTAATAATAAACTGAAGAAGTGAATTTACAGAAAAATAGGGTTTTTTTTTTACTTTCATAATCATGAAACTGCTTAATACTGATTTACAGTAGGATTTGTAGGTATTGTTTTATGCTTATTTTTGTGTGTATAGAATAGGGTCTGATGTCTGCAAATTTAGTTTGATCATCCAGCACTGCAATTTTGAGCGTAGTTTCTTGTAGGTAGGACTTAAAGTTAGACAAATTCCGAGAGCCCTGAAGCAGAAGAGAAGTTATGGTAAGAAGACACAGTTACCTCCTCTCTCTGCGGAGGTAGCAAGGGCCACACATACTCAGGTATTCCCAGCTCACTCTAAGTCAGCTTGAGTCAATCAGCTCAGTTAAATCTGAGATCTAATGCCTAGGTCTTATTGAAGTCATTTCATGAGAGAAAACAAAGCACACTGATGGAGAGCTTTTCATGGGTTTTGCTACTTTGCTGGTGGAAGTGTAGTGATGTAGAGAGGGAAATAATTCACCCTGGGCAGGACCATAAAGCAGTGGGGGTCTAGCTATTCCTCTGGTTCCTCTTAGTCCTGGATTAATTCTCTGGCATTTAAATAGCATTCTGTTTCTTATCCTTTCCTTAATTTTTACTTGAGTGTTTCTCAGTCTAGCTGTAATGTTCCTGCACAGACAGCCTTTCTCACCTATTTTATCTCTGCTCTGACAAGGTCAGTTTTGAAGGAGTAAAGACAGATTCCTTTTCTCTACTGTGCTGCCCTTCTTACTTGTAGGTGCCAAAGGTTCCAATTATGCACAAAACCTAAAATGCACGAAGAAAGAAGCAACCAGTTTTATGATCTAAGCTTGGCATTCCACTTTTTTTATCTGCCTGCAAAATAAATCCTTTTTTCTGGTTCTCAGAACTGAGATTGGACTGTGGTTTCAGTCAGCACTACACTGCAATGATTAGAGTGACAGCTGAGACTCTTGTCCTAGGGGGTTTCTGTCTTACATCTTCCTTAGTTACGTGAGAAACTTCAACCTTAGAATCAAGACCATGTTTGTGATAAAAAGAGTAGACAATGTTTGGCAAGGAAATCAGTGAGTCTTAAGACTGAGCTCCTAATAGTAACTCTCGTGTCTGACTTGGTTCAGATAGCCATTGGCCCTTGAGGAGCCCCTCTTGGGCACTGCTTAGAAGACATAAAGCAGCCTTACCTGGTTTTTGAAACCATTCTGCTTGTTCTGCTGAGGAGAGTTGATCTTACTGTCTTGGCCTTAACACCATTATGATGAGTGGTTACTCATCCGTGATACAATTGCTGCATTCTACAAGCAGTCCCAGCTGTAAATCCTTGGCTGAAAGAAAATTCTCAGGTGTGTAAGTAAAGTCTGTGACCATCTTCTTAAAAATAAAAATGAAGGCTGCAGTCGGGAGGATTATTTACTACAAAGGCAGTACAGATAGCTACTGAAATAGGTGAAAAGGAAGGGAAAGTTTTTGCCTTGATCATTAGAAGCAATCAATAGAACATAATTAATGTAAATTATTGTAGGTGGGGAGAGATGCAGAATTGCAGGGCACTTGAGATTTGAAGTAATTTTTTGATTGAAGTTTCCTTGACTGTGAAACTGTAATGGAGTAGGGAAAGGAGGGTAGTCCATCCATATATTACAAGGTAAACAGTCTGGTATTGAACATACTGAAATATGAGATAATAATAATTAGGTGTAGAGCAAAAGAGTATCTGTGGAGCTGAGAGTAAAGGAATTTACTGCATTGACAAGCACTTACAGGCTTTTTCAAGACTAAAAATTATACTTTTAACAAAATGTTCCTATGTTTGGTGTGTCACTGTGATGTGAACAGATTTGTCAACCTCTGCCACTATCATTTTTGAAGGATTTCTGGTTTCTGTCCTTTTAGTTCTCTGATAAAAATTGTTTATTGTTTTTGGTCTGCCAGTCTAATAATCGTGTACCACCAGGAGAGTAATTTGAAGAAATACAGAATTATGAATACTGATGAAATTGAGTAAGGAGACACTGGAAAGCTTTGCTAGACAGCCAGCAGATTATATGAAAAAAAAGCTTGTGTTTTTAATGTAACTGCAAATTAAGGGTCTTGACAGAAACATTTATTTGTTCCTTCTTGTTTATGCGCAGTGTAACCAAATAAGGTGCTTCTGAATCACATGAGGAGGGCTGTTTGTTCTGTAACTGCAGGTTTTCCAGCACTTCATCCTCGAGGCAGTTTCAGAAGGTATTTCACAGAGCCACAACATCTCTGAGGCTGGCAGGGAGCTCTGCAAATTACCTACTTCAGCCTCTGTGCTCAGGATAGAGTCAGCTGGAGCAGGTTGCCCAGCACTGTGTAGTCAAGTTTTGGGCATACCCAAGGACAGAGACTTCACAACCTCTCTGGGCAACCTGTTCCTGTGTCCCACCACCCTTACAGTAAAAATACCTCTTTAAAAGGCATTTTCTGTATTTCAGTTTGCTCCCATTGCCTCTCACCACTGAGAAGAGTCTTGTTCTGTCCTCTTTGCAGCCTCCCATCAGGTATTTGTATTACGATCCCCCTAAGCCTTCTCTTCTCCAGACTGAACAGTCCCAGTCAATCTCTAGTCTCTCCTACAACGGATCCTCTCATTCATTAACTATCTTTGTGGCCCTTTGCCAGACTCACTCAGTAAGTCCCTGTCTGTCTAAAGCTGGGAAGCCTGGCACTGGGCACAATGCTCCAGATGTAAATCATCAGACCTGAGTGGGGTGAAAGGGTCACCTCCTTTAACCTGCTGCTAGTTCTCTTCATAGTGCAGCCTAAGGATGCAAGTGGTCTTCTTGGTCAGCTTGGTGACTAGCCAAACCCCAGTGTCCTTCTCTGCAAAGCTGCTTGCCATCCCCAACACATACTGGTGGATGGAGTTGTTCATGGGCAAGACTTTGCATTTCCCTTTGTTGAACTTTGTGAGGTTCTTTCTTCTCTGTCCAGTTCACCAGCCTGTTGAGGTCCTTCTGAATGGCAGCACACCTATGTGGTGTGTATAGCCACTGGGACTAAAATCCCAGTTTTACATCATCAGCAAACTCTTCCCTTCATTCAGGTCGTTAATGGAAAAGTTAAACAGTATTGGCCCCAATATCAACTCCTTGAGTACTCCACTAGGACTTTGTGCCACAGATCACAACCCCTTGAACCTTGCAGTTCAGTTAGTTAAGTCCACCTCACTGTTCAGTTATTGAGTCCACACCATCAGTTTGTTTTGGAGCTTCATTTGAAGTGAACCTTTAGAAATTCTTTTACTTTATAGTCTTCTTTTTGTAAAGGAATAAGGCATATGCAGTGCTGCCATGCATCTGTCCCTTCCCTCATCCCAGCCTCCCTCTTAATCCCCATAGCTTTTGACACCCACATCAATTTCTGTCAAATTTGACAAAGCAGCCAAGTTTCTTTGCATCCAGTTCCCATAACTGTCATCAGAACTGTGAGCAGCAGTAAGGAAAGGATAGTCTGAGAGTGAGCCGCCCAGAAAGTCTGCTAGGCGAACTCAACCAGGGCTCACTCTGAAGGGACGCTGTTGGGACTGTGTGAGCACTCACCGCTCAGAGTAGAACATGAGCTTTGTGTTTCCCTCAGCTGGTACTGAGGTGAGCTGGGCAACGCAAGAGGGCTGCAGGAAGGTGAGGGAATGATAGAATCCCAGAATGGTTTGAATTGGAAAGGACCTTAAAGCTTATCCAGTTCCAACCCCCTGACATGGTCAGGGACACCTTGCACTGGACCAGGGTGCTCCAAGCCCCTGTGTCCAATCTGGTGTTGAACACTGCCAGGGATGGAGCAGCCACAGCTTCTCTGGGCACCCTGTGCCAGCGCCTCAGCACCCTCACAGGGAAGAGCTTCTGCCTAAGAGCTCATCTCAGTCTCCCCTCTGGCAGCTAAAAGCCATTCCCCTTGTCCTGTCCCTACAGGTCCTTGTCCAAAGCAATTCTCTAGGATTCTTGTGGTCCCTTTAGGCAGTGGGAGCTGCTCTAAGGTCTTCCTAGAATATTCTCTTCTCCAGGCTGAACAGGTAGTTCTTGCTGGGAGAGAGACAAAGAATTATCAGGGATACCAAGGAAAAGCTGTACTGGGAGAGGTGCAGGTAGTAGTAATGATAGTCTGCAGATCTGTAGGCAGTCTTGTTTTGCTATCTTTGCTTGCTGAATGTGTCTTTTAAAGCCCTTTCTGATTGTGCTAGATGTTTCCTACCTGCATGTGTAAAAACATGGGGGTTGCAAATAGGCTCTTGCATGCTATGTGAAGCCTTATTCTGGTTAAGAGAACTACACACAAGCAATTGAAACACCACAGGGAGTTCCATTATTTTATGGTGATTGCAAGAGCTGCTTTTTTTTCACTGGCATTTATCTTTTTTCCTCTTCTGTATTTTGCCACATTTGAAGTATTTAGTGATCAGGCTACATGCCCCATCCCTGGCAGTGTTCAAGGCCAGGTTGGATGTGGCTTGGAGCAACCTGGTCTAGTGGAAGGTGTCCCTGTCCATGGCAGGGATTTTGGACTGGATAAGCTTTAAGGTCCCTCCCCTCCCAAACCAGTTTGTGATTCTATGATACTGCTGTATACATCAATTTTTAGGGAGGTTTTGCACAACTCATTTTTTCAGTACTGCTGCTCTTACTCAAACAGTAGAAAGATACTATAAGACTGTTTAAAAAGTAATTGAGGTCAAGCTTTTGAAGTTACTCCTTGTTCATCTTCAATTCTTGAATCTTAAGGTTTACAGGAAGAGTGGCTTTGTAAAACCCTTTATAAAGTCATATAGTGTGTCATCCTAGCTGCTCTGCTAGCATGCTTTCTGCTCTCCTTTTCATATCTGAACATTTAGTTAGATTACTTCTTGACAGTTGTTTTCAGTTTGTCTGTAAACTGAGTTTCTTTTTCTCTACTTCCACTCTTCCACCCAATCTCAAAATTACTGTGATACGAAGTTTGTGAGGTCATTGTTTTATATTAAAGAAAATTCCCAAGAGTTTGCTGTGGGATCCAGGGTATTGTTTTTAAAACTCATTAGCATAAAACATGTTTTGCCAAATGTGGTGATTGCTACAGTACTTCAGGAGTTCCTTGGTCTTTGCTGGGTTTTCTGATGCTTCATCTTCAGTTGAGGTATGTCAAATTTCAAGGACAGCTCTCTAGACAGTTCTTTCTACAGAATGATCTAATTACCGTTTGCAAAAGAAATGCATGAAGGCATTGGTAAGCTGTAATTTGACTGTTCTACTACCTTCATCTCTCTTCTCAACTGTTTGTGTTTTTTCATAGAATTACAGAATGGTTTTGTTTTGAAGGGACCTTAAAGCTACAACCCCCTGCCATGGGGAGGGACACATTCCACTAGAGCAGGTTGCTCCAAGCCCCTGTGTCCATCCTGGCCTCAAACACTGCCAGGGATGGGGCAGCCACAGCTTCTCTGGGCAGCCTGTGCCAGCGCCTCAGTACCCTCACAGGGACGAGCTTCTTCCTTATATCTAATCTAAGTCTCCCCTCTTTCAGCTTAAAGCCATTCTTCTTGGTGTCTATTTTACCACAGATCTCAGCTGGTTGCTCCAGTTCTTGTGTCATTGATACATCTTACTTAAAAGTGTGAGTAATTGCTTTGCAAGATCATTGCAATGGTCTCTCTAGGACTTGCAGCATTCCAGACCAGAGTGCCAGTCTCACCTTTTGTTTTCAGGGCTACCTTTTGTACTGCACACACACAACAGAGTTGCCCACCCAGGACAGCTTATCTCCATTTCTTTGACCAATTCTGTGTGTGTTTTCTCCCACTGCTCTTACAGAGAGTCGCAGAGTTACCAGGGTGGCCTCCAGGAACATCTCGGGCTTTTGATTTGTGATCTGAGTCCAAGAATTTAGGGTGAAAATTAATATATTTTCATTTTCAAATTGTTTATTTGATTTGGTCAGCAACTTGGTTGATGCAGTTGGCTCTTAGCTCAAGGAAGGGTAGGCAACAGAAAGGCTGTTTAGTACTTGTCAGGACAGGGAGAGGCATGCCCAGATCTTGCTCTCATTATATTGGCTTCAGGCTGGCTTTGTTAGGCCCTCGTTCTTTACATTGTTTGCATTGTTTGAGTCAATGTTTTGCTTAAATAAGCATAGTCTTATCCTTGCTGTGCTATTTTATTTATTCATGTTTGAGCTTCTCTTGGACTGGGATCTGTCTTTGCCTGTTGTCTAACGTAAGGTTTTCCACTTAACCTCATTCCCTTATTTCAGTTGATAGCTTTGCACCAGCATTGACAATCCTAAAAACACTCTTCCTAGTAGGAAGTAGCTGGTTCTTGACATTTTCAAGAGCACTGCTATTTATTTCTAGCAGTACAAAACTGACATGATGAAAATGCAAGGGTTTTTTTGACTTTCTTCAAGTGAAAGAAGAAATTCACATAGATTCCTGGATACTGAATTGAGGATCATTTCCTGATTTCATCGACAGGGGGATACATAACATTGAAGAATTTGCGTGGAGACCTAATAGCAGCCTTCCAGTATCTGAAGGGGGGCTATAGGGATGCTGAGGAGGGGCTCTTCATTAGGGAGTGTAGTGGTAGGACAAGAGGTAACGGGTTCAACGGGAAGTTTAGATTGGATATAAGGAAGAAATTCTTTACTGTGAGGGTGGTGAGGCACTGGAATGGGTTGCTCAGGGAAGTTGTGAATGCTCTGTCCCTGGTGGTGTTCGAGGTCAGATTGGACAGAGCCTTGGGTTGGCATGGTTTAGTGTGAGGTGCAGGGGGTTTGGAACTGAATAATCTTAAGGTCCTTTCCAACCATAACTGTTCTTTGATTCTACGATTCTGTAATTCTCCTAATTTGAACAACCTGGTCCAGTGGAAGGTGTCCCTGCCCATGGCAGGGTTTTGGGACTGGATGGGCTTTAAGGTCGCTTCCAACCCAAATCAGTCTGTGGTTCTGTGATAGATAAATGCACACACCATGGGGTTCCGGCAAGTACAAGTGCACATTTGTGGTGTAGGAGTCAATAGTGGCAGAAGGAGCTTCTCAAGGGCAGAACTTGATCTGCTGTGTTCGAGACTAACCTTAGCTTTTCAAGCTTTTACAACACTGGAAGAGTATTTAGCCCCAAAAGGCTTTCAAACTTGACATGTTGGGGTTTTTTTGAAGCTGTGTAACTTTTGTGGTGGGTTTTTTATTACTCTTTGATTACCACTTAGCTGTCTAATTAAGAGCAGTGGTACCATCCCACTCCAAAACCAGCTTTTCAAAACAACTTTCCCTGTGAGTCATTGCATTTATTTATCTCTGTATTTATTGCAGTAAATTCTTCACTTCCTCTGCACACCTGACCACCCTGATCAGTGTTTGTTGTTGTCACTGAAGGTCTTGTAGCCACACTATGATACATACTTCTTTTTCTGCAACATTACTGCATTTAGACAATGTCACTAAGGTTTTCCTTGCAGTGCCTCCCCATTTTATGTTCTGTATCTGTGTTACAGCCTTTGGCGCCTTTTCCCAGGAGGCATAAAGTACATTAAATGGCATGTGCAAAGGAGCCAACAGCACAGCTGCTAATTGTGGTAACAGAGGTAAATAGGGAAAACATTACTTGTTGATGCCATTGCCCATCTTTCATAACACTTTGATTATGGATGGAACTTCTTTCAGGTTCAGCAAAGTGATTGGGATTTTGAAGTGTTATGACTTGCTGAGGTAATGATAGAAATGTGGAAGAAATGCAGATGTTTTAAAGCTTTTGTTTTACATGCTTTAGGCAGATAGGTGGCTTAAAATGAAAGCTTTTGTTTTGCATTTGTTAAATAAATGCATGGCTTTAAAACAGAACCTTACAGGAGGGTTGTTGAATGCAAGCAGAGTCTGGGCTCCTTGAGTGGAGTTCCCCATGTGCCTCACCTGCCCAGCCTGATTTGTTTGGATATCATTTGGCTGGAGTAGAGTGTGACTTGCAAAAACCCTCTCACCAGACCCAGGCAGCTCCCATTTCCTCTGTGCTTATAATTTATCCATTAAGAGCTCAGATCCCGAGGACAGCATCCTCTCTTGGAAATGAGTGACATCCTTGTGGGTAGAAGCATGTTTGCAGCACAGAGGAGGTTAACATCAGTGTAATTGGGATAATTCAGGTAATTTTCTTGAAGGGTTCTCTCTATAACCCTTTTCAACAACTCTATTGACAAGATGGCCAGTGTGCCTGGCACCAGCCTTGGGCTGACCCCAGTAGCATTGGGGGAGTGCAGGGAAGCAAGTACCCAACATCAAGCACTGAATTATCAAGCAGTCTCCATGCTGCCAAGTTCAGCTCCCAGGAGGTCGTCTTTGTTTTCAGCAACCTGGGTGAAATCATAAATGGTAATAAGCAAATGGGTCACAGGGCAAATCCTAAGTCCATTGGCACTGTGGCCATATGACAAGAGGGCTTGTGAAAGTCTCCACCAACTGCCTCCAGCCAAGCTGCTCCATAAGCCAAAGGGCAGATATGGCAGGAGGGTCAGGACCTGCATCATGTTTGATCTAAGGAAGGATTTTCTTGGGGAAACTGCTTTGCCCTGTTCAGCTGGCTCAGTTCCTTTGCCTTTGCACAAACAGGATTTAGATGTAGTTAGCCCTGGCTGCCCTAGCACCTTTCACGCGCTAATCCACAGCCCTTGCCTCTTCCTGTAACTTCGGAGAGTGCTTTTTTCCTTTATCTTTGCTTCACTGGCAAACAACAGAGAGTTTGCAGAAGCATGAGGCAGATGGTTCCTGCTTAGGGTCTGAGAATCTCAAATGGATCTGCTGTTTCATGTTCAGTGTGCTGATCTTTCTATCTCTGCAACACATCTTCGACTTCTCCCTGGAGCAGTGTCCTGGCAGGCAGATCTATTCTGTAACCTACCTATGTGGACAGATACTTGCCAAAAAAAGGGCCAAAGCTTAGTGTTTCTCTTCTTCCCCACAGATAGTAATGGTAAAAACAGCAGTGGCATTTTGGGGGTTTGGTGTTAGGACTTAGCTACCTAAAGCATTTGCTCATCATTTTGCAAAACCAGAGTTGCTTGATGTCTGGTAGTGGTGTTTAAAAGGTGAAGTAGAGAACACAAGCTGTGAAAATTGATGCCAAGCACAGGAGTCTGTGGGAGATACCATTATATAGATTCTTCACCCCCCACTCCTTAGAATTTAAACTGTAATTACAGAGCTTGGAAAAGGGTTCAAGTGATGTAGAGGCTGAGCTAAATAAATCAACAGCAGGGAAATTATTACAAGGCAGGAACATGAACTGGAAAAACACCTCACACTTGAGATTTTTCTATTACTCAAAAGGTTTCATTCAGCTTCTTTTTAAATGGGAGTGGGTGGCGGGGGAGTGATGGGCGTGAATGCTTTTTATTTCCCGCAAAATGGAAAAGAAAGAAAAAGATCGCTTTAAATATAACTCACAGGGCTAATAGGTAAATCTGCCTGGTAATTATATCCTCCCAGAGGTTTGGCTGGAGCTGAGTAATGGCATAGAATCACGGACTGGGCTGGGTTGCAAGGGACCTTACAGCTCATCCAGTTCTAACCCACTGCCGTAGGCAGGGACACCTTCCACTAGAGCAGGTTGCTCCAAGCCCCGTCCAACCTGGTCTTGTTCCTGTCATGTTCCTGGTGCTCAGAAGACCCCTTTATTAAACACTTTAAATAAAAGGTCCTGGTAGAAATTGTTTGGAATTTAACTTTGCTGATAAACTTGTATTAAACTAGTGTTCAGTAAAAATAGTGCTTTTTTATTGTTACTACTATTTTATTTTCTTAACACTAAAGAAGGAAGGGAAGGTGCAAAATTGAGTGGTTTTGTGGAGTATTTTTGTCTCTATTTGAATTTTACAACATTGTAAATCTAAATGATGTGAAGGTGGACCAGGAATTGTTTCTCACAGTATCTGGGTGGTTGTACTCACAATCAAGGGACAGAGGCAGTACACTGCATTTTCCTGCAGGGAACGGCCAGTATGGCTTTCAACCTGGAGAACATAGCACCCAGAGGGGGAGTATAGTCTCTGACACACTTGAGGGCGGAAACTGAGGTCAGTATTGTGAGTCAGAAGAAAACATTTGCCAGGTACTGCAGTGTGTAAAGTGATACCAGTAGAGAATATAGTAAAGATAATGGGCTAAATCTGCTTTGGTTTGTGTTTTTTGTTTAGTTGGTGTTTTTGGGGGGTTGGGTTTGGTTGGTTGGTTTTTAATAACGTAATTCTTATGTATACATTTGTTTAAAAAGAAAAAGAGATTCCTGAGATAAAGTTTTCATTACAACTTTTCAGAACTCCTCTGGTAACTGTCACAGGGACTTGGTGTTTGCTTTGGAAAACGGAGCAGATCTTTCATTTTCAAAGGAAAAGCTTAATCAGTACAACTCAGGGCAGTATAAATTGTTGAAAAATCAAAGTCTCCGCTTAGAGGTGCCAAATCAGGTCAGACCCAAGTGTTCAAAAAGGTACCTAGTTCTTGAGTGCATGCTTCAATATGCTTTTACAGACTGTAGACCCTACTTCTCCTTTGGGCTTTTGGGGTGGCAGTTTTCCTGTTGTTTCCATAATTTTCTATAAATCCTTTCCCAACTGCTCCTCAGAGATAAATAACTTGCGATAAATTTCCACTCTGGCCAGACAGTGAGCTTGCTTCACTATAAAATACCTTGTAGTAACAACTTCCTGCATTTTTTTAATCTCATTTGCAGTGTTGCATGTTTTTAAGACAGCCAGTTGGGACTTCAGTTAATTGTTTTAATATTATAGCAGTCAGGTTTGGTTTTGGTTTTGGATTGGTTTGGGTTTTTTAATCTAAAGCTAATTAGATAAGGATTTGCTTTTAATATTTTTTTTTAATGCAAATCATTGCATGTGTGCTATCTGGTAAGAACATGCAGTAAAAATGAAAATCATGAAACCAGTAAGTTGTTTGGAATTGATGTCTTTGACCAGAGTTCTTTGCCAAAATACGTATATGTAGGTTTATCTGCTTAAAGGTTACTTGTTAAACACTTTTGTATAAGCAGAACTTCTTTGTTTAAATACAAAGGAGGAGTTCCATGGATATTCTGCTTTAGCTTTGCAGTCTGTGCTGTAACCCAGTTTTCAGCTAATGATTTGTGAAATGTGTCATGGGTTCTATTCCATACTCTTCACCCACTGATAAACTTTGAATTTCCCTTCAATTGTTTGTCCCCACCTGTTTTTCATGGAATGAAGCAGCGATTTGGCCAGCATTACTCATGCAGCAAGTACTTCCACAGGGCTACTTGTGTACCCCTCATCTCTCCCTCTCACCTCCCCACAGATCAGAGCAAAGCAGCTTTGGGTCTGCTCCAGAATTGTGTAAACTCTCCCATTTTAGATGGTTTCTTCTCATACATGAGTTTGAGAGCTGAGCATCTTCATAGCTGGGCTCCCACCAGGGTCTTGCTTATCCGTGTGAGGACTGGGACAGGAAAGGGATCTGCAGGGGAAATACTCTGCAGCCCAGTACCTGGGACCTGTAGGGTGCCTGTGGGACATGGCAGTGATGCCCTTGGTCTCCATGGAGCTGTGTCTGGGCTGATACGTACCTCTTACATCCAGCTGGTGCTGGGAGAGTACCTGCTGTGCTTTTTTGGAGTGAGCTTAGAGTTACAGTGTTTGGTTTATTCACATTTTTATTAGCTTCCTATTCCCAGCTGATCTTTTTCTCCTTTAGAAGGTATGGGGAAGGCATCTGTTGAATCGTACAAGCTGATATTTGCACTGTCATTCCTGTCACCGTGCTGTGTGATGGGATGGCCATTGTGCTAAGGGAATATTGGCATTGCCTGAGCTTCAGCTTCACGCCGTCAAAATAAGTGCCTGATTTCAAGAGAAAGTCCCTGAGTCTCTCTTGCACAGAGGAGCTCTGTCTCCTGGCTTAGCCCCAGACCTCTCCACCCTGAACCAGGCAAAGCTGCAGGTACTGCTCCCACATAGAAACCAAAGCCTCATTCCTCCCCACCACCCAGCACATCTCCAGAGAACCCAAGAGCAGTTTTGTCCTCCTCTGACTCCGTATTTTATATCTTGAAACTTGTGAAGAATATAGTATTGATGAATGGCAAATGATAGGAGTTAGAAATTAGATTTCCCTTTTGAAATGCTCCTCCAGGTGGAATTTCCGGCACTCACTGATGGCCTAGCAGAGCTTAATAGCTATTTCTGGTGGTGTTTCATGTCTTACAGCATCAGTGCTTGTGTAGTAGAATGTTACAGCCAACCCTCTCCCTCTTCATCATGACCTGATGACTTTGGTGTGGGAAACAACTTCAGTGTAGAGGTAGCAGCTGTGCCTCTGGCCAAACTAGCAGTGGGATGTGATCCAGGTCCAGAAAGATGTGGCAAAGCAACCACCTCCAGCATCTAGGAAAGCATTCTGGCAAGAGCATAGGTGGTCATTGAGATGAACTGCTTTACTGGGAAGTATTTCCAGCAGCAGACCTTGCAACTCTTTCCCCTCTCGTCAGTGTCTGTTCTGGCATCAAAGGATGGTTGAGGCACTGGGCACTAATGCAGATCTGGGGTTGGGTACAGTTCTTTGGAGTCTCCAGCAGAAAGGATCAAGAAGCTCCATTCAAGTGGGTAGGCTTGTGGTTTTTTAATAGAAGTGGGTGTTTTGCACACCCTGCCTCTAGCCCATCTTTCTAGTAGTCCTACACTTAGGAGCTATCCTTGAAGGGAAGTTAAGAGAGGGTAAAATGCAATGCTTTGTTCTTTCCTTTTGCATTCCTAGCAGAATTTTGTGCCTTTTTATAATGCAGGATATGTGCTGCTTTGATTAATTTTTATGCTTCTGATTATTCAGTACTGCACATAAACAGATGTGCGCATAGAAGAGTGCCCCCTGGTAATGAGGAACTGTTAAGCCATATGGCATGTGAAGATGAAGTATTACAGCTATGGGATGAAAACCTCCTGTTCAGCACCAGGTTAACATACAGCGAGTATCATATTAATATGTTCTTGCTAATGCTGTCAGCCCCTTCATCTGGCAAGTCAGCCCAAGTGACAGCACGGATTTCTGGAGCCTTCCTGCTTTGATGAGGTCCTCCTTCTGTTAAAACATTGCTGAGAGCACATCTTCCCATTTGAAAATCTTGTAAAGATGCATGTGAAAAAGAGGAGTGTGCCCTGAGCTGTCTGTACTGTGCTGCTCTTGGATATTGCAAATACAGTAAAGATGTAGTTGGCCCTGTTGCATGTCCAATGGTTTTTCTTAGCTTAAAAGATTGATGGTATTGATAATGGGATTTTTGTCTTCTTGTAGCTAGTAACCTTTTATTTAGCTCTATATCCAAACAACAGGATGAGTCCAAAAGGCTTCACTTATCAGTTAGTGTTGTGACTGACATGCTCTGATGTTGTGTGTTGCTGCTACGAGCCGTCAGTCTATAATACTGAGCACATCCACCATAAGCAGTAAAACAGAGCTTTCCAGCATTGTTTGCCATTATGAGTAATTATTATGAGTAATTATTATGAGTTTGTATCAAGATAGTCCAAAATGTATCAGAGGTGAAAACTTCATTGTGAGGGTGGTGATGCTCCTCCATTCCTGGCAGTGTTCAAGGCCAGGTTTGATGGGGCTTGGAGCAACCTGCTGTAGTGGAAGGTGTCCCTGCCTGTGGCAGGGGGTTGGAACTCTGGGCATCCACACCTTCTCTGGGCACCCTGTGTCAGCACCTCATCACCCCCGTAGTGAAGAGTTTATTCCTAATGTCCAATCTCAATCCACCCTCTGTCAGTTTAAAGCCATTCCTTCTTGTCCTGTCCCTACATGCCCTTGTCAAAAGCCCCTCTCCAGGTTTCTTGACTGGCCCTTTAGGCACTGGAAGCTGCCCTAAGGTCTCACTGGAGCCTTCTCTTCTCCAGGCTGAACAACCCCAACTCTTAGTGCGTGCCTCTATAAGGGAAGACTGTTTTTCCTACAGCTTTAAAATAAACTTCATACTTTTCAGGACTTGTTAGCAGTATTAGTACGAAGTCATGGTGAATATTGCAGTGCTCACCTTTACCTACCATTAATAAAGAAGTAAACAAAACCTCCAACTCCTTGGGCAACCAACAGTCATTATGTACAGGGCATTAAACTCACAAACTACTGCTCTATCTGGAAATTTCATGTTATTTAGCTCTTTGCTGAGTGGGCTGTACCAGAACAGTCAGTGTGTATTCCAAGGGCATCATTTTATGCACTGGCAAGCCTGGAGCTGTCAAGTTACGTCATCTAAAGCAGGATCATCTGACGCTGATCTCTCAGGTCACGGCAACAAGGTAAAAGCAGAGCCCTGGCTTGGTGGGCAGAGTTTCAGTGCGTCCATGGCCTCTGCTCTCCAGGCAGCTCCAGCACACCAGGACATTGCATTCAGAACCTCTCCATCCTTTGTGTGTGTTGGGGTTTTTGTGGTTTGGGGGTTTTATTTTTGAACAAACGTAAGTACATAAATTTCCCAGGTTTCCATGCTTTATATTCTAGCAGCACACAAAACTGAGAGCTGGAAAGCAAGCAAAAGGCACTCTGCTGTGAACCCCCAACTTGTATCTGGAGCACAGACCACTTGGTGTGTTTGTGTTGGACACATTTAGTAACAGGCTGTAAGCACATGAGGCAAGTTTCCAGTTTGAAATAAATAACATTATAGGAATGTAGCATCTCTCTGACATCCTGACTTGGACAAGGATCAAATGGGGAAAGTATGGCAGAATTTCTCTGCTCAGTATCTCCATGCTTTATGAACTGCCAGAAATGTGTGCTTTTCTATGCATGCAGAGGTTATATGATAGTCTCGTAGGTTTTGTGTGGTGGGCTGCAGGTGTAAGAGTGTTCCCTCTGAACCACTTTCAGAAACAAGTGACTTTGTGAGTTTTTAATGCTATACAGGCTATAATAAATGACAGTGATTGATTTTTGTGCTGGTCATGTGCTGGCTGTGATATTGTGCAGTTACCTAGGGAGGCCAAGAATGAGTGCTTGGGACAGAGCTGTCTTTATCTGGTAAGGAGAGCTTCCTTTCCTTCTCTAAAATCACAGCCAGATCTTTGCTGTGCCACTAGCTGGGACCTGGCCTCCCAGCACAGGCGACCTGTCAGACACAGTCTGTCTAGTACCTACATTGATAACTGGGGATGGCAGACTTTGGCAGTTCAGTCCCCAGAGGAGATGCCCAGTGGAGCCCAGACACCTGCTTGCCAAGGACTTGAGCAGTTGCCTCAGTTCTCATACACCACATTGGAAACACTGATGGACACTTGACCCTACTGGTTGCTGATGTGGCGTCCGCCACTACTGCAGCCCTATGTGAGTCCCTCTCCAATGTGCTTGGGGTAATTCTGACTGTGCTTCCCTTTAGGAGGACTTTCGGAATAAAGTTGAAGATTACATTAAGCGCTATGCAAGATGATGAAGGGAGATGAATGGCAGGACCATGGCTTCCACACTAGAGTTATCCTTACCTTCAACAGCAACAACACAACCAGCCCGGATTGTACTAGTCCTGTGTCCATGTTGTACTGAAGAAGAAAACTAACTTCATAACTTGTCCATGTTTAAAAGGAGAGTTCAACATAAATACAGCAAGAAATTGTGTATGTTGGGTGAAAAAGTTGTTTGGTTACTTTTAAAGATGTTTACTCTTCTGAACTGTACTGTATATCCTGTTGATGAGATATGCTTGAGAAGTTAAAAGAAATCACTATTGAAATTGTAATTACACTTTTTTTTTAACTCTTGCCTAGTTTGGAGGGGAGATGATAAAAACTCAACCAAACAGATGAGGTGGCGTGCTTTTAGAACACTTCAGGTTGGCAATAAAATGGTCTCTTGTGAACCAAATCACAATCCTGTTGCCTTTGATGAGCAGAAACAATAAAGAAACAAAAAAAAAACAAACAAAAAGAAACAAAAAAAGCTTTCTCTAAGAGTCATTCACCAAAAGCTTAGAGCCTGCCAGAATGCTAGTGCTAAATGAAATTCTACTTCTGGTATTGAAATTCTTAATGATATTTAATGTTAAGGATGTTTTTGCTACACTTTTGGAATTCTCACATTGTTATTTTCAGCTCCTGCTTGGGCTACAGTATTTTTCTTTTGTTCCTATTCATTGTGTGAAGTAGCTACAAGAAATACAGGCTAATCCCTAACTTAAGCAAATGTGTAGTATTAGTAAAACTATGTACATATATAAAATATATATTATATATTTCTGTGAAAATTTAACAAAAAGGAGATTTTTTTTTTGTAAGAAATCTACCTTTGGCTTTCCAGTCTGGATGTGGTGAGGGAGCATCAGACACTGATCTGATGAAGGCAAATTCAAGCACCATGATCGGGAGAATACCTAATTGTGTTCTTCAACGTTCTGCACTGAAAGGAAATGACTAATAATGAAGCTGAGAACAAGAACGTACCGCACCTCTCTGAGACACTCCTGCACACCTGGCTTTCTTGGTAATTAGAAGGGATATGATGCTAGAATCACCTTTTCTGTAAGTAGCTGTATATCACAGTGTGTGTGTGAGCAGAGATCCTCCACAAGAGAGTAGCATGTACCTCAGGAATCACTTCAGAGTAAATGCTGTGAAGAGTGGCTGCCTGGCATGGGCCAGAGCTCCCCACTACTCCCCTGGGGATCCACTTGTGTGGTCACACAGAGGAGGTGCAATGGAACCAAGTCAAGCTTTTATAAACAGATAAACCATAGAAATAAATGTTGGTGTGGTTTCATACTGAGCAAGTGTGTGTGTAGTGCTCGGGCGTTGATGGTTTGTTATCCCATGATTACACGTAATTCTTCCCTACTGTCCCTCTGTAGACACTGAAGGAAATCAAAATTTGTCTCCATCATTAGCCTGGCAGAGCTGGGCTGCAGATTTTAAGCACAGTGCAGCCTTGCTTAAAGGCTGAAGTTCTCCCTGTGCCTTTTCTCTTACAACCTCACAGGCTCCTGTAGCTGTTACTGTAAACAGCTAGGAAAGCAGATAAATTAAATGCAGGGATTGGCATGCAGGAGGAGAGCCTTACCATGAGCTTCATCTTTGGGTAATGTTGCCACTGTGGCTAAAATGAAACATGGTTCAGGATATTATTTTAAGCAGGCAACTGTGGTGAGAGATCTTTGCTGCCAGAATAGTAATGTCAGGGAAAGGTAAGGGATAAAACACTCACAAAAATAGAAAGATTGGAAAATAGGTCTAGATTTTGCTTGCCAAGTCAGAAGGCTTTTCTTCTTCTCAAGCTGAAAACACTGAACCAGTTTGCTGTAACAAAGGTGGGTGTTCCTTGCTGTAGTGGCACCCTGGTACTGTTGTCACCTCCCATTCTTCAATAAAATGGGTGAAAGTCCCTGTTTCTTGGCTGTCATCCATGTCACTTATGCCTTGAAGCCATGGCAGAACAAACATGGGATGCTGCTACAGTGAGCCAGGAGCAGCTGTGTCAGGGCATGCAGCAGGTTTGGGTTACAGCAGCTTGTGTAAGCACAGACCCAAAGGTGCTGCCAGCAAAGCCAGTCTCCCCCTCCCAGTAGAGCCCTGCTGTATAATCCCTGCACCACGTTCTTGCTTACCAGGAGCAGATGAGCAGAATATTGAAGTTTGGATGCTATTACATACTGTAGAGGGTAGCTGAGCAGTGGTTTCTTCCCATCCAGAATACATGGGCAAAAATGTTGCATCTCACCTTCATCAGCTCATGGCCAGGGGCAATAAACTGAATTATTCTTTTCTGAACACAAGAATCTGTTTGGAGGTTTTCTATTTTTATAGATGTTTATATGTATTTTTATGTATATATTACATCTGTATAGATGTAGCTAGTCAATACTCCTTCCAGCCACCCTTGATTTCTGCCTCTCACCAGAACACTAAGCTGGGCACTGCCAGGGGCACGTTTCCATCAGTTCTCAATCCTACACCCCCCCGTGGATCTCCTGCGATGGCAGAAGGCAAAACTATCCTGTGTCCCCAAAGTCACCTTCGCTCATGGCCAGTTGGTGGATGGAGGCTCCTGAGCCAACAGTGCTTGTGCAGGAATCAGCTTCTGTAACTTCCAGGCAGTCTTTGGAACAGTTTACTGCTTTTGTTTTTCTTGTTTGGGTTTTGGTTGTTTTGGGCTTGGTGGGGTTTTATTTTACTATTTATTTTTATTGTAGGCAGGTTATCATCTTCCAGAAAGCCTCTTCCTGGATGAGAAGAGGCTCCAGGGAGACCTTGGGGCAGCTTCCAGTACCTAAAGGGGTGACAAGAAATCTGGAGAGCCACCACAGAGTGCCTATGAGGTGGGAGTCAATATTATTAAAGGGAAAGGTGAGGGAGGAGCCCCCAGGTTCAGAGAGACTGCTTTAGGGCAGTGAGAAGAGGTTCTCACGGAGGGGGTGAGCACTGAGACTTCACACCACAGACAGGCACCTGGTTTATTCGTGTGTTTATTTGGGTAGGAAAAGCACCTCATTCCCTTTGCTCATTAGCACTGCCAAGGCCACCACCACCACCTCCCACTGCCACCCTTCAACCATAGCTTCCCATCTCCAAGGCAAAACCCACCCTGTGCAGGCCTCGGCCTCATGCTAGGGGAGAAGATGCTTTTCCTGGTAAAGAAAACAAGGACAAAGGAAGCTGTGGTGGTCTCGTTGCACCCAGACCCATTGGCCTCGCCATTACCTCCTGATGCCAGGCAAGTGGCACACTTGTGGTGCAAAGGAGGAGCTGTGGCACTGCTGAATCTGCCTCCAGGGCTTTGTACCCCCCATTGATGCTCCTCTGCCAAGAGTCTTCCAAAAAATCAGATGCAGTCCAGAGGCGGTCCCTCCCCTGTGCCAGCGGCAGGGTGTCCCTACACGATGCCCTCACTGCGTTTACTCCTCCATACCACCAGCGCAGTCATCAGCAAGGTGACAAGGATGGGCAGCAGGATGAAGGGGCAGAGGATGCTGTTGGGGGGGTCGTGCAGCGCCCGGCCGGAGGGGGAGCAGTTCCTGAAGTACTGTTTGTGCACGGCCACGAAGAACTCGTCCACCAGCCGGTTGGGCCAGTAGCAGTCGAGCCTCTCTGCGATGAGCGCCGTGCAGTTCGTCAGCTCCCCATAGGTGCTGCAACACAGACAAGGGCACCAGGGTGGCACCAGGGACTAGCACCCTGACAAGAGCACTCCCGCATAGCATATAAAATGTTAAATACTTTCTGTTATGGATGTGTTTGTTACTTGAGGAGGAGACTGCATGGAGACCTCAGAGCAGGCTTCCGGTATCTGAAAGGGGGCTAAAAGGATGCTGGAGAGAAACTCTCCATCAGGGACTGTAGCGGTAGGACAAGGGGTGATGGGTTCAAACTTAAACAGGGGAGATTTAGATTCAATATAAGGAAGAAGTTCTTTACTGTGAGGGTGGTGAGGCACTGGAATGGGTTGCCCAGGGAAGTTGTGAATGCTCCATTGCTGGCGGTGTTCAAGGCCAGGCTGGACACAGCCTTGGGCAACATGGTCTAGTGTGAGGCATCCTGCCCGTGGCAGGGGATTGGAACTAGATGAGCTGTAAGGTTTCTTCCAACCCAAACCATTCTATGATTCTATAAGTAAATGAAAACAGAATTAGTATTTACAGAAATAACTAGAAGGAAGGGTTTGGGTTTTAGTTTTGTTTTGTCTGGTTTTGCTCAGTTTTGCAGAATTTCATGGTGTCCTGGGTTCAGCAGTAGCAGTCATTGTTTCTCCTTCTTAGTAGCTGGTGCAGTGCTGTGTTTTTGAGTTTCAGCCTGGGAACAGCGCTGATAACACCGATGTTTTCAGTTGCTGCTCAGTGATGTTTGGTCTGACCAAGGACTTTCTGAGTCTCATGCTCTGCTGGGGAAGCCGGGAGGAAGCAGAGACAGGACACCTGACCCAAACTGACCAAAGGGGTATTCCATATCACAGCACATCATGCCCACTCTATAAACTGGGGGCAGCTACCCTGAAGGGCTAGATTGCTGCTCAGTCAGGCTGGGTATTAGTTGGTGGGTGGTGAGCAGTTGTATTCTCTTCCCTTGTTATTTCCCTTATTATTATCATTGGTGGTAGCAGCAGTGGTTTGTGTTATACCTCAGTTACTGGACTGTTCTTATCTCAACCTGTGCGAGTTGCATTCTTTCAAGTCTCCTCCACATCCCTCTGGGAGTGGGGGGAGGAGGAAGGGGAAGGAGGATTGAGAGGGCGACCGCGTGGCTGACTGGGCTTAAACCATGACACGTGGCCAGATCAGTGCTATCAGAAAATACCACTTGGACCCACATAACCATCTGGCACCTTCAGGGAAAGCCCTTCAGAAACCCCATCCTAAGCTGCCAGCAGCCAGGCAAGCTGCTCTGCCTTCAGGGCGATGGTTCAGCCAAAAGGGGACAACATCAAATCTACTTAAAATTCTCTCTGAATTGACTAAAAAAAGGGGGGTTGCATCTGAACGAAGAGCATACACTTCTGAAGCTCATCTCTTTGCACTACCTTATTCTGCAGGTCCACAGGACCACAACTCATCCCTCCTCTTACTGGGCACCGCATCCATTTTTTGAGGCTATGCATAAAAATAACATGTATATAGAACTGTTTCTTTGCCCATGCCAATTAGGCCTGATCATGCAAAAGCAGAGCAAACCAAACCCAGCCAGCCAATTAAAAACCCACCTGGGGGAACAAACACTTTCTAAGCAGCTTCCCAGCTACTTGCTGCAGATTCTGCATCTCATCAGCAGGGTTTTTGGGCTGGCAGCAGTTGTCTTTGCTGTACCCATCAGCACACAGCAGCACCAGAGGGAGCCCCCTCATTTAATTAATAGGGCGCCTGGAGATACAAAAAGCAGCTTCTGCTCAGCATCCCAATATGCCAAGTTACCATTTCCCATCCATCAGCATCCTTAGAAGATCTCAAGAGCCGAAGCATCATCAGGAACCAGAGGGAGAGCGATAACAGAAAAGCTGTTCTTAAAACTGAAGGGCCATATAGCAGCTGGCTTAGCCCTTCCCCAGCTCAACCCATGCTTCTGTGTTGATAAATACCTGCTCGCACCATTCATAGGCAGGGAGTTGGAACTGGATGAGCTTTAAGGTCCCTTCCAACCCAAACCAGTCTGTGACTCAAGGATTTTCTGCCCTTTGCTCACACAAAGCTCACACAAAGACCATAGTAGTTTTATGAACAGCCAACTAAAAGCAAAGCCAAACTCTCAAATGTAGGTGGGTGTTTTAAATTCTTCCACTTTATCTCATAGACCCTTTCCCATCCATACACATGGGCTGCCAGCCACCACTCAGGCCATCTCTTGCCAGCTGCATCTCAGGGTGTTCAGACAACGGTCCTGCAAGACTTGGACCACCTTCTGTCCTCACATGCAGAGCACCCAGACACATGGCATGCAGGACCTTCTCCCTACAGGTACATCACCAGCTACCTCAGAGGGGTACCAAAGGGATCCATTTGCTGGGATACGGATAAACCAGACTGGTCAGGCCCAGGCTGCTGCTTGCAATGCTTTGTTGGAAGGCATCAAGATCCCACTGGAGAGCAGCAGTGTTGACCCCTGGGGCTGAGCATGCTCTCCCCTGCCACAGCCACAGTGAACGTTCATCCCAGTGCATCTCCAAAGTGGCATGCCATTCTCTCCCCATAAGCAGAGCCACATTATGAAGTTAGCACCACACTAGCGTGGTCCCACTGGAAATTCAGCCTGTTCCGATGGTGGAACATCCCAAGGGGTTGTTTCTGTACCCAGAACAGCTTCCCCTTGCCATCCCCAGCCCAGATGAGCAGAGCAAGGTCCCATCACCACACTCAGCCAGCCAAAGCTGAGCCAAACTCTGGGAGCTGCAAGGATGATCCCTCTATTTCTGGTGTCCAGAAAGAGATGTAATCCTCAGGCAGAGACTTAAAACTGTCTTTTGAGAGCAGGTAGAGTCAAGCTTTTGGCTTTCAGACAACCCTACAGCTCATTTGCAAGCCTCCATCTTCCAAAACACCATCTCCTCCAGCTGAGAAAAGGCGCAGACCTTCCAAAACAAACCCTCCAGAGATTATACCCTTGCAAGGAGGAGAAAGGCATTGCCAGCAGGGTGCAGCTGGGACCACCCTGGTGAGGATGGTGAGGACAGAAAGCCAAGTCGATGTCATCTGGGCGTTGCAATGCCTGGCTGTCATGGGTTCAGCAGTAGCAGTCATTTTTTCTCCTTCTCAGTAGCTGAGATCAGTTTTTGCGGAGGACCTAATAGATCTGAATGCCACCAACTCCAAATCAGAAAGGGTGGGCAGAGAAATACGTGCATCCTGTGTCCTTCCGTCCCTCTCCCCACAGGCCAGGGGTTGGCTGTCCTCCAAAACCAGCTGAGCAGGGCCTTGTGGCTGAAAGCTGGGGGTTAACCCCAGAGCAGATCCCTGGCTCGGCTTCCAAGAAGCTCCATGATGGCCTAGTTCAGTCAGGATAAATGAGGCCATAGAGAAGCCACCGGGCACCAGGCACCATGGCATGTCCCCACAGCAATGCGGAGCAGCCAGAGGATCTAAGAACACAACATCTAAGGATGGTTGTCCCCAGATTTCCAACCTCCCTGGGAGCAAAAGGAAGCACATGATTTTAATGCCGTTTGCCAGAGGCTGTGCATAGGGGGTGAAGCCCAAAGCTTATGTGCCATGTGCTATTCAGCCAAAGCCAAGCTGCAAAACCTGGCTGGCATCAGAGGAGTTAAGATGGTATTTGGAACCACAGGATGCAACAGAAGCCTTTCCATGGGGTGCCTCTGCCTCCATGAGGAGGTATTTGAAACACTTGCCACTTGCAAGGAATGTTCTGTTGTATGTACAGAAAAAATCCTGGGCAGAGCACTTGGGTTGGTCCAGCTTGCCCCAACCCAGAGGATACTTCAAGGAGAAGCATCCCTAAGTCATGCTCCCTTTTCCCAGCAGGCTGGGGCTGCTCCAGGATCTTTCCCAGTGCCAAAAACTGCCTGCAGCCCAGCAACAGCTCCCAAAGGAACAGCAGGTCTCGGGGACTTCCCTGAGCTTTGAGATGAAGGGATTCCCATGGCTGGAGGAGTACTGAGCACACAGGGTGTCCTTAGTGATGGTCAGCATGTGCCCAGAAACCACCAGACATGGGGAGAGAGGGAAAGGAGCAGCAGTCTGCATCCATGTCACCTTCTTCTTCTTTCACCTCTCCTCTCCCTGGATGTGCCTTAAATAGCAACATCTGAAATTAAAATGCCTGAAAAGACCAGCTTTAATTACTAAAACAAACATAAAAATTGGGATTAGTTTGCTGATGTAGGAACCACTGGGAATAGGGCAGGTTATCTCAAGACATCCACAGGCAGTGGGAAGGGAGACAGGCAGCCCACCCTGAAGGGCACAGCTTTGCTTAGTTCTAGATATTATTTCCCCTACCCAACATGAACTGCAATTAAAACTGTTTTCCTTGTTGCCACGGAAACAGTTTGGATTGAAAGGATGCTGCAGCAGGAGGCCAGGCAGTGCGGGGACCATGTGGGGATGAACGCCCGCAGGCAGACTGGGCTGGGTTGCTGGTGGGAAGCAATCGAGGCCTGATTTATGGTTTGATGGGATCCGAATGCTTACCCTGCTGTAAATCCTAAGCAACGCCTCTGGTTTTGTACCACTGCAACCCAGGGTGGAATTTGATCTGCCATTTATTCCTCGCCAGTGCCTAGGTGTGAGCAGTGTTACACTGGGAGACTGGTTGGGGCTCACAGGATCACCAGCTCTCCCCTTTCACCACAGGTATCAGGATTTTTCCTATCCTCCCCAAAGCGCTTTGTTTCAGAAGGAAAAAAAGCAACCTTGCAAACCCCAAAAAATCACAAGGCTTTCCTTTTGTGTTGTAAATTAAAAGAAGAAATTGATTTCTTCCTCTGCAAGGCTGCAGGGCAAGCTTGCAGATATGTGAAAGGGATATCCAGCAAGGACCTGGCAACATGAAGATAAATAAGTAGATAATGAGACAATAAACGAATGGGTCAATCTGTTTTCTGTAAGATAATGGGTAAATAACCCAAAGACATTTGGCGAGTGTACTGACAGCTGTAAGAGCAGCCCCTAGCCAGGGGTAGGAGTGGGACAGGGTACCAGGAGCTGGCAGCATCATCCGTCAATTCTGGTCCTGGCTGCAGCTGTCAGCCTGCACGCTCACACTGGGCAGCTCCTTCCCCATAGGATGAGGCGAAGGCATTCCCTGGAAATCTTTTGGCATGCCACAGGGCAGATATATTTGGAATGAAGGCGCCTGTCTTGGCTGGAGTTGACGCCTGCAGCTGCGGCACTGCTCAGCACAATGAGCATCTTCCCATCCCACTTACTTTCATGAAAAACCTCTGGCTGCAGCCTGCCAGCAAGGCAAAAACTATTTTGCAGGAAAACAAAAACTTTATTGCAGCAGGACAAAAACTGCAGGAAAGCAATTGAGAAGCCATCAGTTCCTGCAGATGGTGGGTGAGTAGCCGGCTGCCCAAGCACTTCTGCAGTCTCAGTGCCACATGGAATCATAGAACCATAGACTGGTTAGTGTTGGAAAGGTACTTAAAATCATCTAGTTCCAATCCCCTGCCACAGGCAGGGACACCTCACATTAGACCATGTCGCCCAAGGCTCTGTCCAACCTGCCCTTGAACCCTGCCAGGATTTACCACTTCTTTGGGCAACCCATTCCAGTGCCTCACCATCCTTATAGTACAGAATTTCCTTACATCTAACCTGAACTTCCTCTGTTTAAGTTTTAACCCATTACTCCATGTCCTTTCACTACAGCCCCTGATGAAGAGTCCCACTCCAGCATCCTTGTAGGCTCCCTCAAAATACTTGAAGGCTGCTCTGTCGTCTCCACACAGCCTTCCCTTCTCCACGCTGAACAGCCCCAAAGTAGCTGCTCTGAGAGACCACAGCTAATCCTGAAGCTCAAGTGCCACACTGATGAAGCTGGATCTGGAATCAAAATCGGCAAGTTGATCTTCAGGATAGCCAGTCATGCACAGCTGAGCTCCACAACAAAGCAACTTGGCCAACATCACAAAGCACAGGAGCACTCAGCACACCTCTAGCTAAACAGCCATCTAGCTTTTGAATAAAAGGGTAGCCCTGGAAAGCAAAACTCCAGGATGCTCCATCTAAATCACTCTTGGGCCAGAGATCCATGGGACAGCACCACGGAGGGGCTGGAGAGACCAGCTCCACTCGATTGGTGAGCAACCCAGCAGACACCGGCACACAGGAGCATCTGAAGATCACCTGTCCTTTGGGGAGGAAGAGAAGGAAAGAAACTGGAGAACCCAAGAGAAAACAGCTCTCAGCAGTCCTTCCCTCTTCCCAGGACACAGTGTTCACGGCATCCCATTCCTGAAGTGTGTAACAGCTCACACAAGTTTCCCTCCTATATGGAAAGACTTGTATATGAAAAAACATCAACTTTCCCCAAATAAGCACAGCTAAGAAAGCCAGCAGAGCTCAGTGATGATGGACCAACAGGGGAGGTTTAGATTGGATATGAGGAAGAAATTCTTTACTGTAAGGGTGGTGAGGCATTGGAATGGGTTGCCCAGGGAAGTTG
>JAOEHX010016434.1:2340-20250 GCA_025448015.1 Bolborhynchus lineola | reverse complement strand
GAATAGTAAGGGATACGTTCTTTTTTGTTCAAGCTGCTTTTGTCTAACTATTATATTTTTCAAAGTTTATTTAAATAGTTAGAATTAATTTTTGTTATTGTCCTTCAGTCTCTACCCCTTTGTCAAATATTAAATGATTCTCATAACTGTCTTCTGCCTATTTCATATAAGCATGCATGTTACCAGAAGCCAATATCCTACTGTTCTGATTCAAAATAATTTGCTGAATATCCAAGAGTCATGTAAAATTTTCTCTTTCATAAGCCATTGATGGTTTCTTCACCCTGTCTCCCCCTGTGAATAGCTGTAGCAAAATTTCATAATATAGCTGCCTACAGAGCCCTGGAATTTCTCCAGACCTTAGGTTGTATTTCTTAGGGAAGGTACAGGGAAGGAACATATAAATGGCTAGTGTACCAGAGGCACAGGAATAACTGGAAAACAAAACCAACATATTTTTAATTTCTTTTCATATATTTAGCCGATTTGGACTGACTTTGGTGTGTTAACTAGCTGGCCCTCAAAGACTGTATCTTTCTGCAGCATACAATCTTCTGTATCTTTAAACTTTGTTTCACAGAGGCAACCTTGTCATGATTGGTTTACCCAAGTTTTGTGTTGGAAGGTCTCAGGAGTGGCAAATTTGAGACTTATTACACAAGAGGAAGAGGGCGCAAGTAGTAGTCCTGCTCTTTTACAGGAATAGCAAAGAATGTCAGTGTCAGTAAGGTTCATTAAAATGTTGAGAAATAAGCTATGCAAAAAATGATACCAGATTTATTTCCATGTATTGCAGAGTTTAAAATCTAGGCAATAAGCTTTCACAAGGATAGCTAGATTGCCAGATTTGTGATAGTTATAACAAAAGTTTCCTTAGTTGCTGATTCACAAAGCAAAAAAGAAAAAAACTGAACAGGAAAAAGTGCAAGCATGTGTTTTTGCTTCAGTTTTGGTGGTGCAGCCTACTGAAGAGGGAATGTTGATGTCCTTTTGTGGTTTCTGAGAACTTCAGCACAGTTTGTGCTCAGTTTTCCATCACTAAGCTAGTTTGAATCCTTTGTCTGCAACTAAACAAAGATATTTTTGCTAATGTTTTTCAAAGGTACCTGAATTTTGCTGATGTTTTCTGAGACAAAATGATACAGCATTTGCTTTGGTAAGGACATAATTTACTCTATATGGAACAAAGTGGTCTTTGCAAATACACATGAGAAGAAGGACACTCTTGGGCTGGGTAGTCTCCCTGTAAGTTTGTTAATGGCTCAAAACCTGTCTTTAAGCCATAATGTCATACCATGGCATTCTTCATGTTCAGAATTAAGTATCATGAAGGTTACTAAATATACATTCCTGTCAGAAAACATGAGATGCCTGCTTGAAAGTTCTTAAAGTGGTTATCACGTCTATTCTAGAATTTTAAATAAACATTTGTTTCTCTATAACTTTGGGAGAACTGTAGGTAATATGGGGATTTTATCATGTGGAAATCTAGCACAGATGTTTGGTATTACATTTTTTAAACATAGTGACCACACATTATTTACCCTAAGTACCATTAAGTATTTTTTTATTATTGCTATTAAAAATTTGCCTTAGGCAAATTCCCACTAAATCTCTAGTGAAGTCAAATGTTAAAATTCCAGCAAGTATTTTATTATACATATATACACATATATTACACATGCCCTCTCTGTATAACATACATTTTCACTAAAACAGAATCTGAGATCATATAGGATTTTATATATACGTTTTAACTCTTATCTTGCATGTGTTCTTAAAATCATGTTGTTGCACATGGTTTAAAGCTAGAGCCTTTTTATATTTAGTAGAAAGATGTACAACACACCTTCTTTATTATAATTTAAAGTGTACTTCTAAACTTTCAAGCATTTTTAAAAACTTTGCTCTATCTTTGAACTCAGCTTGGTCAAATAATGAAGGCTGCTGATAGGATTTGAACTGCCATCGTGAATTAGTTATTGCATGTTTTTAAAGTTATTAATGGAGCAAAGTTCTTTCTTCCACTGTGAAGAGAACAGATGCCTTGCAGACTTTTGGTGTTTACTGTAAATGTCTTACACTGGAGCCAGTAGTAATTTACTAAGGAAATGCTTTATCAACACCAAATGATTCTTCCCTGAAGTTAGTTATATAGATTAACAACCATTCTAGACTGAACCTCTTTATTAGGTTCATTAGTGCCTCTTTTATTTCTCCTGGCTCAGCTCAAAATATTAATCTTATCAGTTGCTATAAAGAAGATTACTTTCTATCAAAATATCAATAGTAATATGTTTTTTAAGGTGACCCCTTAAGTATACAGGAGGACTTTGCAATGTTGGCAGTCACTCCAGACATGAGAAAGTAGACAGAACCTGATTGTTCTCTAGAGAGCAGTTACTGCTTTTGGCATAGCCCATTCAGATTTTGTTATGCCTCCTGATATGCTTGCTAGGGTGCTTGGCTGCAATAGACTGTCAAACTGACATGGCTCAGACTTGCAAGTAAAGAAATTTTTTAGGGAAAAATGAGTGAAAAGTTAGATTAATGAATAACCTGAGTTTTCTACACCTTTCAATATGCAGAGGTGATAAGTGTTGATGCTGCCAGCATTCCTGGAAACTGCATCCTTCAAAAGGTAACCTGGGGACTGTCTTGAATTGCTGTTAAAACTGTTGTCCACAGATGTGGAATACTGTCTTTGCAAGGCTGCTTACCCAGTCACATCTACAATTTTCAGTCTGCATGTAAACAGTTTAAAGACTAGCTAATGAAACAGAGAGAAATGATCAATTTTGATTTTTGTCATAGGATTTGTTTCTTTTCATTCTACCTCTTTAAAAGTCTCTCTTC
The DNA here is from genome assembly GCA_025448015.1 of Bolborhynchus lineola. Lineage (NCBI taxonomy): Eukaryota > Metazoa > Chordata > Aves > Psittaciformes > Psittacidae > Bolborhynchus > Bolborhynchus lineola. The sequence continues at coordinate 17,394 of JAOEHX010016434.1, read as the reverse complement.
ACCTGTGCTACACCTAGACAGAGCTATCTGGTAGAAACTGTGTTTTCTAATCTTAAAAAGAGGAAAAAAGAAAAAACGTAAAATGAATGGTGTTATGTTGTTGACATAAAATATAATGAAAATAAATAAACGGCAGGAAAGAAACTTCACTGAAGACTGAAAAACAAATACAGAATCCAAACCAAAGCACCAAATTATCTAGCATATAGTTTAGTTGTAGACATAGCTCATAGTAAATAACGATTACCTCTTACATCTCACTGGCATCAGTCAACTCAAAATGAAGGAAATACTTCACAGAAATCTTCCAGAACTTCAGCACTCTAAATATAAAGATGTTGATCTGTTCACTCATCTGTGCTGCTGATAATGTTTGCATGCCTCACAATTTATTTTTAACAAATTATCTCTCAGCATCTTTCTGAGTGTAACACTGCTTTTCTATAAAGGAGAAAAATGAAGCTGAAGGTAAGCCAGAAAACTGCCCAGGTCTTCTCAGAAAATCAGTAATGAAGCAGGGAAAGTATCTGCTTGAGTTCCATGTATGTTCCCTGACTACTGTTACGCATTTCCACTATGTAAGTGGAACAGCAGTAGTTGAAAAAAGAGTGTCTATTCAGATCTTTGAATTTAAAATAAAAAAATGGATTTTAACATGTTAATTTGTCAAAGTAATGTGTTAAACAGGTTTTGTTTAAAACAGGAGTTGCTTGAAACTGCTGTAAGCTGCTGTATGGATGAGACAGCTGGAAAGGAAGAGGGTTAGCAGAAGGGTAGTGCAGATAGTTGTGTGAAGAGCAGGGTAGGAGGGTTTCAGTTGTTGATTTAAAATCAGCTGAATGCTTGGAGTGCAGGAGTTACAGTTAGATGTGAGATTACAAGCATTGCTCCTTAGGAGCACCCTGTTTCAAGCTAGCCAGACCTGAAGGCTTCATCAGATTACCAGTTCTGCCTAGTGTAAAGCAGGCAGTATTTTATGCATTTTGAAAATTCAGGAAAATCAGTTAAATTCCAGGTGTGGCCAAGTGTATATCCTTAACATTTGATAACTTTCTGTTGCATTGCAAGCTGTCTCTTTCGAAGAGCTGATGTTCTGAAATGCCATTGCTTTCTATTCTCATAGAATCATAGAATTCTTTAAGTTTGAAAATATGAAGGTTGAATCCAGCTGTTAACGTAGCACTGCCAAGTCCATGGTCTTGTAGGGTCATGCTGGCCTGTTTTAAAGCAAAAGAAGGGTAGACCTGATTAAATAGCATTAATGCAGGTTCTAGGATATTCTTTATATATTAAAAAAAAAGGGGGGGGGGAGAAAGAGAAAGGTTTTTCAGTAGGAGGTCAAAGAATTAAGCTTCAATTAAGTGGGTTTTTACTCATGTTCTGAATTATTGTTCATACTTCTCAAACCAATGAACTTAATTAAACCACATCCCTCTAATCCTCTGCTTACACTGAACACATGCAAAGAATGTGTCCCACTTTTGTGACTCCAAACTCCACTTCATGTATAGGTACAACTGACTGAATCTTCTGTGTTTTTTTTTCAGTTTGCTTTGGGACATTAGCTGTCGGACAATACTTAAATCAGGATATAAGATATCAGTAGTTAATGATGTAGTCTCCTATGGCAGATGCTGTCTTCCTATTTAAAAACATAAAAAAAAAATTAAGACTGTAGTACTAAGCAAGCACAGAGGAACAGTGATGTTGGGTGCATTTACTGCCATTTAAAATTACTGACCTTAAGCCAGTGGGCATAAGGGATTGGAAATGTGTTTATGAGGTGGAGCTCAAACCGGAACCAGCTTTTTAATTCTAGATGCTGTTTTATCAAACCCAAGAAGGAAAGTGGGTCTGAAAAATTATCATACATTTTAAATGAAAGGAACTGTTGAATTTTTTATCACCAGAGTGCTTTTCCACTGTGCGAATATTTCCAGAAGAATATTGGAAGGAGAGACTGAGAATCTGAATAATTGACGTTATTGTTAGAATTTCTGTAAACTGTCATCTGTTTTACTTACTGCATCCTGCATCATCTCACAAGAAAACCATAGAATTCTATAGGGAGATGAATATTTTGTAAATTAGGTTGAATAACAGTGTTCTTCTAAATCCTTTATACCTATATAGCTTCAAGGGTGGAGTAAGTTTAATAAACTCCATTTTGTCATTTTCAGGGCTAATCTTCTAAATTCTAAAGCCTCCTGCTGTTTCCAGCACATCACGTGTTTTAGCTGAGACTCCTTTGTCTGAGGAATCATGCTTTTACCTAGAGTAAGAAAAGCAGTCACATAAGCTTGACTTCCAGAAAACTACAACAGGCTAGCCTCCTGCCAGAGACAAATTACACATGTGGATGTATGTGTATGTAGACATTTTTTTCCTTTGTGTGGACCAAAAGAAGAAATGTGCTTTGTCATATTTAAACCCCTCTCTCCTCCCCAAGTCCTGTAAAAGGGAAATACAACTTCTTATTTGCTAAACTTTTTCCTTGTACAAATCAAACTCTGTAGCAAAACTCCGAGTTTTGCCTTTGTGTATGCATGGCCTATCTCAGTAACAAAACTGTATTTCAGTATTTTAGTACATCAAAGTGTATTATAGGCAGTAGAAAGTGGCTAATAATGTAAACTCTTCCTGAAGTGTCACCTGAAATTCAATTTGATGAGGGAATGAGTGTAATCTTAGATTAAACCATTTAATGAAACAAGATTTCTGATTTAGTGAACAGATGTAATTTCTTGTTGAAACAGTCCAACCCCTTTCTTCAGAAATATATAGCCTTTGATCTAGTGGAACTGGGGTTTAGCTAGTCACTAATTAGCTCATACATGTATTTATTGGCTGCTGAGATAATCTTGATTATAGGTCAGCTTTTTTCTGTTGACAGCTTGAGACTGATAGTCCAGTGTGATTATAGAGCTCTCAATATATTTATTTGCAATTACTAAATTTGCTAATATGCTATCTCACTCATAAAGGCTTAGTTAAAATATTGATGAATAACCCCCATGTGCTCTAAAAGATGTATGTATCCACCAAAATCCCGGGTATGTGAAAGTACTGAGGACCAAATCCTGTTTGTGATTTTTAGCAAGTCATATGAAGTCAATGGGATTAACTGAGTGATTTAAGGTGAATAGGATTACATTTGAAAGAATAAATGAATTCAGGCTTGATAACTGGTTGTTTACACTGGTTGGAAGGAAGTAGTTCTTGTTAGCTTTTCTCCACCTGCTTGGCTTATCTCCACTTAGGAACTATATGTCATCCCGCATGTGTAAATAATATTTTGGTCAGTCTTCAAACTGTTTTCCTCTCACTTTACAAAACAAAACCACCCAGACTTTTTAGATCCGTTGATGTATAATGAGTATATTCAGAATAGTTATTGGTTCTGTGTGTTCTTGTGACTGTCATTTTAAGATTTAGGACAGTGTTAATGCAGGCAGTTCTATGAGTTCAGGGGACTATTTACTGTTAGGATTATCTGCAGGGTTTGTGCCCTTGTCTGTTCCTTCCACTTGCATACAAAAGACTTGTGCCATATTTCTGCTGCTCTTTTAATAACTCTTTATAGTTCTTGTTGAAGGAAATGAAGTGATAAATAGAAATAATGTGTGATTCAGGGAAGTGTGAATCATGCATGTTTCCTCCTAATTTCTGAAAGAGGAGTGCCTGTGCAATGCCCTATTATAGTCTGTAATGGATATCAATTTTTTTGGGGTGTAGAAAGACAAAACTATAGCGTTTCCTACTCTGTAGACACTGGAGTTATAAGGGACATAACTACTGTGTTATTTATTTCGGTGCTTTTTACACAGTTTTCTTGAATTCATTCTTTTGTTTTTTTGTTTTGTTTTTAATATGCAGTTTGTGTCTCCTGGACACTTGTGATACTGGAAGATTTTGTACATCATTGAAGTTGCACTGATATAATTCAGAAGAAGAAAAATAATTGCTCAGTCAACTTACTGCTATACTTGGTAATTGCAGACAGGTTCTTAGTGGGGTGTCACTGAGTTCTGGCTACTGTATTTCTCCATTAACAAAATTCTTATGCTGCCATTGCTCTGCTATGCTGGCAGTCTGATTCCTATTTCACTTCAAACAAACATTTCCTGTGAAAGTGTAACAAGCAGGGTTAGTAAAGGGAAATTTTACAAATGGGAGTATGCTTCACCCTATTCTCATTAAAATCTTCATTTGCAGAATGCATTATTTTAATCTGTTAACAGCTATATATATATTTCTTTAGTCACACTACTTTAATTAATGTTGGCTCTTGACATTTTTTTTTCTCCTGAATATAAATTTATTTACAAAGACATGTGGATCTCTGGGCTTAAGATTTATAACGATGAATGTAACTGAAGAATGTGTTTTTTCTTTGGCTCATTATGTGACTCAAAAGTAAACATTGGAAAGCATTCTCTTAATATGTGATCTTTAGGAGGAGAACTTGAGTAATTTCTTGGTTCATGATGTCTTTTCAGCAAGTTCCTGCAAATAGTGAGTTCATTAAATTTCTGCTTTTTCCTTATCAGTTGAATTCTTAGAAAGTTTATTAACTGAAGCAGTGCTCTTCAGATACTGAAAAAGGAACAGTATATTCTTTACTAGATATCTTAAAGTACTGGGGTGAAAACTTGTGCCCCTGTTTGCTGTGTAACTTTTCATGACTATCATGACACTCAGATCATATTTTAAGATTAAAGCTCAACTGAGATCAGGGTTCTCTAGAAGTAAAACTGCTGATTGTAAATATATATAAACTGTAAGAATTAGTCTGTTCTGTAGGATCACTTTTGATAAGAAACAATCATTTGGTAATGAGGCAGTGCATTTCCTGTGGTAGCTGTATGTAGAATAAGTCAAGTTGTGGTTCAGATGGTTTGGTTGTGGCTGTCTCTTTAAAGTGTGGCACTTGCTACTTATTCACGTGTTGCTGACAATAAATCCTACCTACCGGAGAGCTGTAGTGCCATACTTCAAAGAAGTATGTTGTGTCAACGAAAAAAGGAAAGATGCAGTGTTTCTGCCCTGGTTCCAAAGCCTGGTTCAGTTTTGTGAGTTCACAGATCTGGCTAATGTAGAAGAGATTTTAGTTATTTTTATTGTGTTAGATGAGTAACGAATGGCATGTTAAGTGACAAGTATATTTTAAACTTTCTTTTAGAAATTACTATTCTTTTACTATTTCACTGTTACTTGTGAAACTTTTTTCTTAGAGGAACTGTGCTATGAAAGTTGGAGGCATGGTGAAACTTAGTGTGTTCTGTTTTAATATATCCTCTTGTCAATGAGTAGATTAAAGAAGGGAAAAAAAAGCCATGTGTTACAGTAGAATATATTTTTGTTTGATTGATTGCTTTTTCAGGGTTCTTTCTTTTTAAGTTACCGGTTGGTTTATACTCTACTGTCACGTAATTCACTAACTAGAGAATACTTTATGACTCACTTTTTCTGTTAGTTCCTGGTTCTGCAATCATGCCTGTCTTTCAGGGTGCTTGTGTAAACTGCTGATCAGAATCTAATTGTGTAGTTTAAAAACAGTGTTGTGAAAAAGCATCTCCTTAATAGTTCTACTGTTGGCATTTTGAATTACATTGAGAACATAATAAGCCTTCTTTTCATTAAAACCTCTGTGCCCATGTCCCAGTGAACATTGTATAAAAATTCATAGCATAGGAAACTATTAATCAAAGATCTAGTCTCTCTTCTCCTTATATCACAAACCAGTCTCTGAATATGGAGATTTCTAATCAGAATTGAGAGAAGTTAGTAGGGTACTTGATGATAAATGTGTATTTTCTCAATAGCCAGCACCATTCCCAAACACCACTTCTCCATTAGCATACACCTTGTTGTGTTTCCTCTGGAGCAGTTAGACTTCTGCAGATATGTGTTTTCATGGATATGCACATCTGCAGGTTTGTGAAGATACAGACTTTCAGGTATAAAAATTAATTCACAGGTCACAGACATTGAAATTGTGCTTGTCACTTAAGAACGTCTTATGAGTACTGATCTGCAGCAAGAGTAGCCTGTTAGAGATGAGAAACTTTATTGTTCTACAGCTTCAAATATAATATCTCCTCTTAAAGAAAGAGGGGGGGGGAGGGAGGTGGGAAGGAAGTGCCCTAAAGAATTCCTAAAAATAGTTCCTCAAAAGCGGCTGGTATGTAATGTGATCGGTTCACGTCCCTCAAGTAAAGACTGTAGGGTTGTTTTGGTCACTAGATGGCACTCTTGAATGAGGATTGGCTTTCATTCTTATTTTCACCGATTATCGTGTTTTATTTGTTATTTTTCATTGCTCATTTTACAGTGATAGAGTTAAGAGGAGAACTATCTTCATTTGAAGTCGGTGGAAAAACAATTTCACAGAGCTTTTATAGTAGCCGAAAAAATGAATGCAGTTTGGAATAGCTGCTTCTAACAATCTAAGAAAGCAAGGAGACTAAAAAGTTTAGTACACCTCTCATAAGAAGGCAAAATCAGGAATTCAGTTTGAAGGTGTTAGTGGAATTCGAGCCCAGTGTGTTAGTTGAAGTTTATAATTGACTTTAATTTACAAATGTAAAAGAGCAAATGAAGATGTCATCTTCCTCTTCTTAATACATTGGAGTTTCACCATAATACGTGCTCTTATACTGCAACTGCCAAAATACACCTCTACACTGAGACTGTGTGACTGGGACCTGAAGGACAGATGGTGGAGATTATCTTGAGTCATGCTGACATTTCCAAGTGCATTTTAAGATAGGCTTGGAGTACTTATCCTGTTCAGAAGGTTTTCTTGCCTTTGTAATGGCAGAGTAATATATAATCATACTGACAAAGCCAAAGGCAGCATGTACATAGGTGCCTTTGCATTGCATAGTTTGTGATGCATTTTGGATCCTCTTATGTGAAAGCCAATATGTAGATAGAGCCTTCAGGATGATATGAAATACTTCCAATAATTAATTCATTATGTAAAATGAAGTACCTGGTGTTAGGTGAAGAGATGATGTAAATGTAATGAAATTTAATAGTAAGATGCAACAAGATTTTTAAAAATATATTTTTTTATTGACTCTGGTAGGAATTGTATATCTAAATCTACTAAAACTTGAATCTCTCGTTTGCTTGGAATAGTTGTTTTTCCTTTATTATCTTTGTGTAATAGATAATACTTAAACTATCGTGTTCCTTGAGAAAGATATAGGTGGGACCCATTCAAAACAGCAAAAATCAAGGAAAGAAGTTCAAATGAAGGCTCTCTTACAGATCACGCAACAGCCCTTTGTAATTTTTGGTTTTTGTTTTAAAATTTATAATCTACCCAAAATATCTAAGACTTTTAAACAGCACAAAACTGTTAGCAAAGAGTACATGCAAGACATTAAAAGAATTTCATAATTAGATCCTTTATTAAGAAAGAAGGAACATACTGAACAGCTGGTGACTGCTGAGGGGAGAAGTGGGGGCTGTGTGTGTGTGAAGAATTAAAAAAGACAAATTAATCAGAATTTTGCTTGCGTCCTTGCACCACCAAGATCTTTTTGTCTAACTTCTGCACATCAAGAAAGCTGATGCTTCTAAACACATCTCTTCAGTCTTCAATATTTCATTGTTTCACTTTGTATTTAACACAGGGCGCCTCTATTCTGTAATGGGAGTAAGACAAATGTTTGACAATTGTAATTGAATCATCTTTTATAGTAAAAATACAGTTTAATTATTATGAGCTACACAAGTGTACAGGTGATCTGCAATAGCATATTAGAGGGCCACTTACAGTTATTTCAGATATTAGCAAGTTTTTAGAAAGATCTTGAGTTCAAGCAGCGCTGAATATAGCTGCTGCATCTTGCATCTTAAGGCACCTATGAGACGCAGGGCTCTCTCATGACGGCAGTCCATTATTCAAAATTATGGTGAAGAAGCCACCATCCAAAAGAGCAATGCTTTCAGTAGGAAACATGCTGTTTTTCTATATCTTAAGACTTTTAGGCCATGTCATTCTTGATGAATATATCTGTCCTAGATATGAGTAACTCAACTCTTCCTATTCATATTTTTACAGTTGATTATGGATGTGTCAGGCGGATGAGATCACCCAATATGCTGCCTGCTCATGGCTGCCCTTACTGTCACCTATAAACATCAAATTTGATGAAAAATTACAGTATCATGGGGAACAGTGATACAGATAATTCTGTAAGATGTAGCATTCATTCTTCATTTTTTTTTTTAGGTTTTGTGTAGTTTCTGGTTTTATATTTATATACACATATCTATATATTTTTTTTCCCTCTTGGATAGGAGATGCCTGTGGAGGTTTTTGTAGCTTGAACAAATAACAAATACCATACTGGTGAGCAAACTTGGGTTGGAGATTCTTTTTTGGATTCTGTAGTGTAGTTACACGTACATGCCACAAACAACTTTTTCATTTCATGGGCTGTCTACAAAGAGCTTTCTCACAAAGGAAATGGAATCTATACTCTGTTTGAAAGTGTACCGTCATAGCACAGGGGGAAAGATTTTTATTGCAGATGCATTGTTATTCCCAACAAAAAGTTGGTCTGTTTCAGAGCACTGATGGACTGAACACCTGTACATTTCAGAGTCAGAACAATCAGTGTGTTCTCAATTATTCCTGACTCGCTTGGAGAGAGTCATTTTCAGCTCTCAACTTGAAAAAGGCATATTTTCACAGAGGAGTACATCTGGCAGACGAAAGATTTTCTGATGATAACAAATCTCAGAAACCATTATCAATATAATGTTACCCTTCAGCCTCTCAACAGTATTGTGAGTGTTTACAGAGGTCTTGGCAGTGCTTACATCCCATCTGCATTATTAAGACAGAATGATTGGCCAGAAAAGAGGGTATCTTACCAAGAGATTGGGAACAGATAAACATACTCCTTCTTGTGTGTGTTTTCTTATCTCAAATAAAAAAAGAGTTCATTTTAACATGAACTCGGATGAATTTATCAAAACAATAGTGGACTACAGGATGGTAAGACAGAGCTGCTGGAAGGATTCCAGATCAGGGCTACTTTGATCATTTGTTTCCACTGAGCCCTTCAGCAGGAGGATTTCTTGTCTCTGTCTCATGTAGTTGGAAGCCTGGTGCCACATGCAAGCTTGTACTTTAATTTATTAGCCCTTTATTCTGGATGGTTTGCATTCCAGTGAAGTCTAAAAATACTGGTTTAAATATCCAGAAAATCTGGCTGATTTTGTATCTGATAGAAAAAATACAGAGTTAGAAACTTTTATAAAATCTGTATCTCCTTTTATTCCTTTGGAAACAAATTATGAATATATTATTAGTACCCTGAGTGTTCCCAGTGTGTTAATTTATGGTCTGTGAGCTTCACAGGCATTGTTGATTCAATTTAGCATTGTGGAGTTTTAACTTACGTAAAATGTATTTGAATATTTGCTACGATTTCTTCCTACTGGAATCATTGGGCAGTATGACAGTGATGAACTCTGTAAATAAGGGAAAGAGTAGGCTGTGTAGTTGCCCATGCTAGCAAGCAGAGATTGGAAACTATATATACATCATCATATTATGATCTTTGTGAAATGCTTACCAGTTATTTAAAACATGCTGACAGTCTTAGCAGAAACTTCCAGAGAAGAGAGGCAAAAGAACTAACCTGCTATATTTAGTTTGCCAATTGTGGGAGTTAGTAATCTGTGGATTCATTGCGAACAGGAATATCAGGGTTCTCGGCTTTATGGCTGGTCATGTATCTAAGGGGTGGTTTACTGAGTCAGTAGTCAGGTTAACCGATACCTGCATTCCTATAGCTGTACAATTATTGTGGCCAAAGCAGTGTTTCAACCAGCATTTCCTGCATTGACATGTTCTTTGGATTTCCCCATCTGTTTCAGCTGGATGTAGAGGCTAAATTCAATAATCACCTAAATCAGATTTCTTGTCTCCGCAGGACGTATCTGTTTGACGCCTGTCTTGTCGTCTTATGCTTAGTAGCATACTTTTTGGATAGATATTTAGTATAAGAAAGTAAAATTTAGACATCTATAAGAGCACAAGGGAATTTACAAACAGTGCTTGTCATGTGAGAATGGAAAAGGTTTTGTATGTGATTTGAATAATTTCATTTGCCACTCTGACAGCCAAATTATTTGACTATATTCCTTCCAGGTAAAAATTATTTACTGTGAACTTGGAAGTCATTAGTGTTTCTAGCCCTTCAACAGGCTGTGTTGCACCTTAAGCTTGCGATGACTCGCGGTTAAATTTATGGAGGAGCTCAAGAGTTCTTTTTCCATAAGAACACCTTTCCCGCCTTTTACAGATCAGAGTTTAATATTCCAGCTCTAATATATCAATGTCCTTTGTCTCTTATCCTTTTTCCATTTCGCTTCAAAAGTGGAATTACTTTAGTAAGGACAGTATCAGCCAGTATCAGGGTGAAACAGTTGAGACTTTTCTGTCCCACTTTGTTTCTCTACTGTATTTCATCATGAGGTGATCTTGATGAAGCTGTACTCAGAACTAGTTTTAGAATTCCACATTTAATCAGGTTATATGTTAATCTGTATTCCTTTTGAGACACATTCAAATCATGAAGAAGTTATATAGCACTACTTAGATATCGGAAGCGCCTTGATACTTGAAGGTTGAAGCCCTCCTTCTCTAAATTATTAGCCCTGTTGATAGACAAAAAAATGTGACTCACTCTGAATAAGGTTTTGCTGTGAATTACCTAGTTCTGAAGGTATTCAGAACTTTTATTTCCAAAAGTTACATGCTGCTTGGGATTCACTTACAGGGAAACACAAGGACAAGCAGCTGAAAAAAAGAATGCTTACCAGCTTGCCTGTCCTCTGGATTTCTTTGAGATGCTTTGATCCTCTCTGAATTCTACTTCCTCCCCACGCCTCCCCAACCACCCTCACAATTCTCCCCTACTCCCTCCCTCCAAAAATAAAACCCCAAGCAAACCTCTCCCACTCTCATCTCTACTCAGAGTACAGAAAGAACAGCAGCGGTAGTTCGAGCCTTGTTCTTCCAGTTTTCATACTGTGACTGTAGGTAGGGTGCATATGCAGAATAAGTGGCTCTTGTGACTCTGTTGCAGGTGTGTATGGCACATGAGTAACCCTGTCTGTCTGCCTGGCTGTCACACCTGTCTGAGTTACCCAACCTACAATTCCAAAAGCGATTACTTGGGAATGATGACTATGTAACTATTTATACAAATGCAGACTGCACCAGTAAAATCAATGTACATGTAAGAGGGATTTGAATCTGTCTTTTTCCAACTGAATTTACTGGTTATGCGGCTATCAGTAATTTCTTTTTACTTTCTTTCCTCTAGACCTGAAAAGTTCTACTTTAAGTTTCACAAGTGCACCCAGGTATTTTTCGGATTGACAGTTCCCATCCTCCAGCAAAGGAAATTGGTTTGTTTCTATAACAGTATTCAGCTCGTGAAAATAAAAAGCTTCCTCTCCTTACTGTCACTTAATATTTTTGTACATTCATATTTCTGTTACTCTAGTTTTAAATAACCACCATCAAATGAAATGCAAAATATACTATATGTTAATTTTATATATTTGTTGTGTATGATACTTTGTATAGCATTTGTTTTTCTGGACACTTCACAATTGCAAAGGTTTCTGTTATCCTTAAGCTGAAACTCAGCAATAGCTAATAGGATAAAGGTAGGTTAATAATAATAGGATAAGTAGATTAAAAGTGAGAAATATTTTCACTAAGAATTTATATTACTGACAGAGATCAGTTATTTCACAAGTCTCTGTTAAATAAACCTGTTTTAATGTAAAATGACTGCTTTTGTGCAGACCTTGATGTTTTTGGCTTATTTCATAGACTTCATCCACAGAGGAAGAATCTTGAATCAAGCTTCAGAAATACGTCTCTGAAGTGAAGCGGGAATCTGCTAATACATTTTTGCAGTCATATTAACTGCAGACTTTTAACTCACCTGTTTTATGGAGCGTAGAGATATAGGTCCGGACATTTCATTTTCTGTTCATTTATGTTTATTTTTCAAAACCACCAGGAAGAACTTGCACATATGTATTACAACTATTACAACTTTTAGTCTTTCTCAGAAGTTTGTGTGGGTCTTCAAGTAATGCACTTTAAAGCAGCATTAGGTTTCCTTCACACTTTTCTTCTACAGCAGGGTATGAGTAGATTTTATCTGTGAAGCGCCATTGTATTAATATTTATAGCTGCTTCAAATTTATGACTATGAGTAATTTGATTATTCAAGTTGCTATAATCATTCTGAGGTGCTTTGTAATTTAGGTATTTTTAGAACTGTAGGAATGTAGAGGGTTTTTTTCTCTATAGGATGCCTATTTTTGTATTCAGAAATAAAATTAAGGATGACGTATTTTGCTCGAATTCTGCCTTTTGCTCATCTTCACAGCTCTACATGTCTAAATTGTTCCTTCTGCCCTTCAAGATTCGAAGCACTACACATAGTTATTCTTGCCATAGAGACACATTCAAAACCTGACACTGTGAAGGATAGGCAATACGTATTTGTGGCATGTTGAAACTGTATCTTCTTTCATAGAATACCTTGCAGCTGGAGAGATATACTTAAGAAAATATTTTTTTCCAATGCTTTCTTGAATGAGCAATCTATCAAAACCTTGCTAGGAAAAGGAAGTATCTTTAAAAGTTTTCATTAAGTTCTTAGCCCTATTAAATCAGTGGTATTAAAAGTATGGATTTATGCACTCTGGTACCCAAACAAAGTAATCTCTAATGGGATTGTTTCACTGTGATGACAGAATTGCAAATTATTATCAACAGTGCAAAATATTAAGTATGAGATATTTTGTGTGTTTCTTTGCTAACAAGTTCCTGAATGACCTAAGATTTTTAGATCTTGTCACACTTGGAGGCAGAGTCTTACCTAACCTGGAAAATGGCAAGATAAAAAAGGAGGAAATAGACCTGTAAAGAACAAAGCTCTCTGGGATTTTCAGAGGCTGGCTTGCAATCTCTTAAAAAGAAACTGAGTTAATGATTGACCCAGGGGAAGGAGTGAAAATAATGAAGTGTCATTAATTTTTCATAATTGCCAACACTAAAGGTGTTAACTGGGAGCAATATATTGTTTTGACTTGAAAACACCCTTCAAAAACTATTTTGGATGACATCATACCATAAGAGGCAAGAAAAAAATCAGTGTGCTTGCATATTAAGCTATTAATCTTGTCTAATGCACTAAGAAATTAAGTCAAACTGTTATGTGAGGGTTGGTTTGTTTGTTTATAATGAGGATGCTGTTGAAGTTGTTAATGGAAGAAATTCTGTCCAGCAAGTTTTAAGTGTTATGATAAAATAACAATAATGGAAGAAATTCTGTCCAGCAAGTTTTAAGTGTTACGATAAAATAACAATAAAGTAAAGGGTGCTTTTTAAACTCTTATTTTTGTAACACATGGGCTGTAACAGTGCATGCTGTGATTTTATATTTTTGTTGTAGTGGATGATCTGTTCATGTACTATTAATGATGAGAAAAAGGACAGAAACAGGAAAGGCAAAAATATCTGAAGGTAACTGAGAAAAGTCTTGGAGAGTGGCATATGAAAAATGCAAGCTCTTCACTGACTTCTAGGCTACATTGGCATTAGGATAATAGGGAAGAATAAGTAGAATAGCTTTGGCAAACTAAACAGTTGTCATTGAGGATGTTTTGGGGAATTCATGCTGGATTTTTTTGAGTCTCTGCTCTTTTCTTCTAAGAGAGAGAAAAGTTGCATTTGTGCTTTTGCTCAAACACTTCTATTGCTCTAGATGTGAAAGGAAAGTACAATTTGACAAGAACTTGAAGTGAAGGTATTCACTATATATGAAAATTTCAAAGAAAGTTTCAAAGAATTCAAAGAATTTTCAGTTATATCCACAATTTAATTAGAGGAATTTCCAGAGAATTATAGGATAGCTTGAATTGGAAGGGATCCATAAGCGTCATCAAGTCCAACTCCCTGCTCCTTGCAGAGCTACGTAACCCCGTCATATTACTGAGTGTTGACCAGATGCTCCTTGAGCTCTGACAGGCTGGGTTCTATGGCCACTTCCCTGGGGAGCCTGTCCCTGTGACCAGCCATCCTCAGTGAAGAGCCATTCCCTGATGTCCAGTCTGAACATCCTCTGGTGCAGCTTCATACCATTTCATGAACATTCAGTTAGATTCTGAAGTCTAATATTTCATTCTAGAAAATGCTTTGGTAGGGGAGTATCTTATTTTCTTTATTTTTGTTTGTTCGTTGCTTTTTTCCTCTCTCTACTCTTTCCACTCAAAGCAGGCAGATTTAAAAAAATAGTTAAAAGAATTTTTTCTGGTATTACTAAAGTATTGTTAGAAGAGGTCAGCCAGGTATTCAAAAGAAAATATGAAGCATAAATCTTGGTTTTGTGTAAAACCTCCAGGGTTGTTTTTGGGGTGTCTGTTTGGTTGTGTAGGGTTTTTTTTTTCTGTCATATCTTGCATATTATTTGCTCTAGAAACTGGAAGAATGTATATTGATGTCAAGTGGGATAAGAAAAGAAGCAATGACATTGCAGGTTAAAGAGGTTGTGTGTGACTTCAGATCCGATGTTTTTTGCTGGCTCTGCCACTGCATTTCTCCTTATTGCTGGTTCAGTTGTTTCAGGCAGAGCTTTTTCAAACGTTTGCTTATTTATTTCTGATCCTAAGAAATCTGTAAATGCTAAGTGTTTAGAATTGCAGATGAAGTAATTGGAAGTTGCAGATAATCTATTGGGGAGGAAAAAAAAATCAAATCGGTCAGTCAGTCTGTGGGGCGTCTCATGCTTTTTATGGTATGAGCAGTCCAGAAGTAAGAATGCTGTTAAGGCAAGTCAGTGAAACCTGATCATCAGTAGTTGGAATCTGGGAAGGGTATTTTTCCACACAAAGAGTGGAGAATAAATCTGTAACTTTTCAGAATAAAATTTGAAACATAACATTAATTTACACTTTGAGTAAATTACATGTCACAGAAATTTTAAGGGCCCG
>JAOEHX010016433.1:0-17637 GCA_025448015.1 Bolborhynchus lineola | reverse complement strand
AGAAGGAAAAAATGGTATTGCAACATAAGATAAATGACTACCAAAGAAAAATTGAACAAGAGAATGAAAAAAGACGAAATGTGGAAAATGAAGGTATGCCATGTTGTCCAGACATTGACACTGATGAAGTGTAAGATATGTTTTGGGGAATAATTCACTTCATTAGTATCTTAAGTGCTATGCAACTTTAAGTATTTTCAAATAATGGAAGTAAATTTGGAGTTTATTTTTATTTGAACACAATAGTTTTGTCTTTATTTCCAAATTCTGTTCTCTACAGTATGTGGTGGTGTTCTACAAACACAGAATTTGACCTAGAAATGTATGTAAAAATCAAAAAGTCAACAAAAGACCTATTATATGCCAAGAATTTGAGTGTGTTTATATAAAACCCCAATAAATACAACAAAACAGGAAACCTAAGGATTTTTTTAAAGCTGATTAATGCTGTAATTTTTCTTTAGTGTCCACGCTAAAAGATCAGATGGAAGACTTGAAAAAAATCAACCAGCATTCACAAGTTTCAACTGAGAAGATAGCACAATTACAAAAACAAGTACGTTGCTTCTGTTCATTTTCTTTATTTCTTTGGTTTGAGAAGCAGTATCAAGCATTCAGATACAACAAAACTGGTCCAGATAACTTTTATATTTGGTAATCTCGTCTGTTTTATTTTAACAGCTAGAAGAAGCAAATGATTTGCTGAGGACAGAATCAGATACAGCTGCAAGACTGAGAAAGGGTAACACAGAACTAAGCAAGTCATTAAGTCAAGTGGAATCACTGAACAGAGAACTCCAGGAAAGGTGCAGAGTTCTAGAAAGCACAAAACTGCAGGTGGAGAAAGATTATTACCAACTTCAAGCAGCTTTGGAGTCAGAACGAAGGGACAGAAGTCATGGATCTGAAATGATTGGTGAACTACAGGGTAATTCTTCTGTATTTATATTTTACCAAGAAAGTTGTGGTGACCCTGAAGTACAGTTACATAAAGGGAGGAAAGCCAACCTGCAGACCCAAGTGCAGCTTAAAAGAGCAATTTCTGAAGATTGGGTCTGGCTTCTGGCTCATGCCTGAGCAGCTCTTGGGAGGGAAAGTATCAAAATCAAAGAGTGGGAAACACCACTTACAAGTCTATGGGGCTGCCCTGACTAAAACTCTGAGTAGTACAAAAATATGAAAAGCTAATACAGTGCTAAAGAAGATACAACACTGTTTTACTGCCCTGTTACAGCTGCCAAGTTGCCATACCCTGCACTTCCTCTTTCATGTGTGGAGAAAGCTGTTTTGTTGTTAAATTGTATTTGTTTTCTTTTATGATGCTTCTACATTATTTTATAAACAAGATTAAGAGCAGGATGTACAAATGGCATGAGAAGACAATGCTGTGCACTTCAGAATGCATTTTTAACTGCATCCAACTCAACAGCCTTCTGGAAAAAGGCTGTTTTTCTCAAGAGTGTAGAGTTAAGGTCCTTTGCTATTACTTACCCAAATAGCTTTATGTAATTCAGTTACTCATAGAGCTGTTTGGAAAAGCAAATTTAAAATGAATGAGAAAAACATAATATTTAGGAAGACTTCATCATCTTCCATCTCATAATTTCTTATATATTGTCAGGTTGTCTCTTTATCCTTCAAAACCAAGTGAAGCGGGCTATACTATAGTCAGATGTATTTGAACTGATAGGTATATTTTTGTATACTGTATTTAAGGTATTAAGTGTAGTATGGAGTAGTCCTAAATATTTTTTTGTTCGTTTATTTGAAAGGAGCCAATGCAAGTTCTTCAGTGTAGAAATATATACTACTGCTTCAGCTTATATGCTACTATTTTGGCATGTGCATAGACACACACTACTGCTGCTGTTACTACTAAGGCTTTAGGGGAGACATTATTGTGGTCTTCAATATTCAAAGGAGACTAAGAAGAAAGATACAGAGAGAATTTTTACCGGGGCCTGTAGTAACAGGCCAAGGGGCAATGTTTTAAACAAAAGGGAGTAGATTCACGTTTGGTATCAGAAAGAAATTCTTTCTGTAGGTGTGGTGAGGCCCTGGGACAGGTTTCCCAGAGAAGCTGTGGCTGCCCCGTCCCTGGCAGTGTTCAAGGCCGGGTTGGATGAGGCTTAGAGCAATCCGGTCTAGTGGAACATGTCCCTAGATGGTCTTTAAGGTCCCTTCCAACTCAAACCATTCTGTGATTCTACTTAGTATTTAGTATAAGCTTCTGATACCACACAGGGTCTTGTACCAGATGCTGGGGGGACGGGGGATAGTTCCCCTATCCATGACAGAGCACTTGAGTCATAATTAGGTGACTACATATTACATTAGTACCTGCAGATTCATGGAGAATGATTTCTTGTGTAATGTGCCTTATCTATATATTAATGGAGTTCACACCAGAAAAGGTGCTTGTTGCATAGCATAGGAGAACTTGGATTAATGGAAGAAATTTTGCGTATTAGATACTGGAAGTGATGGAAGATGGGTACAAGTTTTGCATGTGATTGTTTCTTGTTAGTCGTTACTAATTACATGTGTAAAAAGTGGCTGAAAAATCAGTTTCCTTTACAATGTGCAGCCTTTTCATGTCTGAAAAATTTGAAAGTGTAAATAGCTTAGGGCCCCAAAAATCAGTAAAGCTTAAAAGGGCTGTTGATCCAAGTGAAGTAACTAATAAAATTGAATGATATTTAATTTCTTATGGCAGTTCGAATTACAACTTTACAAGAAGAAGTAAAAAACATTAAAAACAATCTCGAAAGAGTGGAAGCAGAAAGAAAGCAAGCACAGGATATGCTTAATCATTCAGAAAAGGTATGGCAAAATGATTCTGACGCTAGCGTTTGTTCTTTGTCAGCTTTCAACTATTTTCACATAATATTTTTTGATGTCACTAAATTCTGTGTTCTTCCTCTAAATTAGTCTTGTGCTAAATTGATTAACTAAACAGTGCTAATTTTCAATCTCTCAGGATGGTAGGTCTCACAGGTCCTCAAGCAGTTCTTACTTCTAGCTTTGGGCATAAAATTAGTGTTTGTCATTTACTGCCACGGATTCGAGGATCCTGCTAATAGCAAGTAATTTTTGTTCTGTTGGCCTACCTGTCGCTGCAGAGAGTTGGACTGGTTAAACCCATGAAATTTGAGTATCTGCTTTTACTGGATTTTGATTAGGCTGCATTAGTGCCAGTCTTTTTTGATCAGTTTTGGAGCTGAACTGTTTCAATGGTAGCATGGTCCCCTATCTCTGATCCCTGACCCAACATGGAAGGACAAGTAAAAGGAAATCCTGCACCCTCTTTCCAGATAGACTACATAGTTAGCAATCTGCTCTGAGGTCAGGTAAAGACTTGCTGTACCACATGGTCTATCCACATAAACCAGAGCGATATGGATACCTATAAGGGAAGGTGCAAGCAATTAATATTCTCACTTGGTGTTATTTGAAGCAGCAGTTCAAAAGCAAGTCCCTGTCTCTCAAAGCTGAGCTCCAGTGCTTGTTTCATGAGTTACTGCTAATGGCTGGCAGTCCCAATAGTGACATAAAAGAGTTGCATCTGGGTAACGATAACTCAAATTCTTCCTCTGTGCTCTAGTGTTGTCAGTGGATTAGTTGTATGTTTCCATTATCTTACAAATGTATAGACTGCGAAAAAACTTAATGAATTCTTCTCCAGCGCACTAAATTTTGTCTGCTACCATTCTTTGTTAAGCATGGAAAATAACATGAATTTTTTTCATAACAAAAAGCTAACACTGAAAAAGGGAAGAAAGGAAATGTGATTCCCTCAGATGTTATAGAGATCTGTCAACTTTTTTTTTCTTTCTCGTATTTAGGAAAAGAATAATTTAGAGATAGATTTGAACTACAAACTCAAATCATTACAAGACCGGTTAGAACAGGAAGTAAATGAACACAAAGTGACTAAAGCTCGGTTAACTGACAAACATCAGTCAATAGAGGAGGCAAGATCAGTTGCAATGTGTGGTAAGTGTTTCTTGCAAGTTGCGGGTAAATATATAGTAAAAGTTATTTTGATTTTTGTATCTTAAAACACATCCTATAATGTACTCTTATACAGGTGTTTAATCCCTTGTATAAAGAATGCATATCAAAATTGTAAAACAAAACTGCACAGTTTAAATTATTTTGTTTAACCTGGTACTTGTACCATAAAAATTGCATTATTCTTAATGTTTTGAGTATCTTACTTAGTTTGCAGTCAGAGCCTTCCTTGGCTTCTAAAAAGCTATTGGATCTTGAAGTCCTGGCATGCTAAACAGAATTGAAAGAATGCATTATCAAGGAGCGTTCACTCTTGTGTAACTGCATTAAAAATACTGGTGGTGTGCCATCTTGTCTGAAGTGGTGAAGTTTCTTTTATGTGTAAATATCCATGAGTCAAAGATGTTTCTTGACATCTTAATTGAATACATCAGGTTTTCCTTGTGAATGTCATCAGTACCTAGATATGTAGTCTGTAACTTTTCAGAAAGCTAACACAAATCATAGGTAGTAGCATTTGTTTTCTTTTGCTCTACTTATCCATTCCTGGAAATGAAACGTTGTCTTTATTTCACAATGATTACTTCAGGAATCTGCATTTTTCTATTTCTTTCACTATCTGTCTTTCAGTTGTCATGATAACATTGCAGTGCTTTGAATGCAAATTGGAATTATTGTAGTTTGGTTGGATTTTTTTTAGTGTTTTTTGTAATAATGCCAGGAAGTTTTTACTCAGTAATCAATCCAACAGCCAGAGAGTTTAAATAGCTAAACAAAAGCACCTGTAAATTATTAGAATCTTTAAGACTGTTTACACAAGCACTCTTGCAGAAGTTACTTACTCATTTTTGTTGTTTTCCTTTTCTTAATGTTGTTTAGAAATGGAAAAAAAAGTAAGGGAAGAGAGAGCAGCAAGGGAAAAGGCAGAAAATCAAATAGTTCAAGCTGAAAAACAGTGTTCGATGCTGGACTTTGACCTGAAGCAATCTCAGCACAAACTGGAACACCTTCTTGAGCAAAAGGAGAGACTGGAAGATGAAGTGAGTAAAATGTTCATCACTAGCAATTTTCCATATAAATAAGAAATTATAGTTGCACTGGGAAATGGAAAATTAAATTCACTTACATTGAACTGTGCAATACACTTCTCAGTAGAACTGAAGGACGGTTGTTGGCCTAAGTAGTGCTAGGTAGTTTCTGATTGTTTCTTGCCTCTTGGATGCCTTACATAGTTGAGCCCTCAACTTACTGTAATGTCTTTTTTTTGTTGTTGTTTCCATTTCTTTTTTAAAAATAACAACTTGCTTGTGAATTTGACTGTGTAGTCTGATGGGTTTGTATGGTTTGCAGTTCACTGAAAAGCCTTCGTTCAAGGAAATGCAATTAGAATATTGAATGTGAAAACTAGGTACTATGAATAATAGTTTCATCCTTTTTCTTGACAGAACACTGGGAATAAAGGTTGTAACACCTTTTGTGTAAATTAGTTTTTATATAGCTGGTAGGCTGCAGTTCTTCCTAGGATGAGGAGTTTTCAGGATCTGAAATATATAGAGGGATTTGCAGGACCTTTCAGCACACATTTTGGGTTTCTTCCATTGTTGCCTTTAAGATAAGATAAAACACATTTGGGACTTTGAAACAAGCTAAGTATGGGGAAGCTTTATTACCATGTGGTGTCATATCAGTGCATTCTGTAAGGGCAGCAGCTTTCCGTAAGATTATTGCACTGAAGTGATTGGATATTTAGGAATATTTTTACTTACTGTGCAGCATGTAGCATCTAGACAATGGTATTTGAAATAAAATAATCCATATATGAAACACTTTCAACCACATGGTGGAATTGGTTATTCAGCAAATGCTCCTAAATTGAACTGTTTCTCTTTTAGGTAAAGAATCTAACACTTCAGCTAGAACAAGAGACAAATAAGCGAATAATGGCACAGAATGAATTAAAGGCACAAGCCTTTGAAGCAGATAACTTGAAGGGTTCTGAGAAGCAGCTGAAACAGGAAATCAATACGTTGCTGGAAGCGAAGAGATTACTGGAATTTGAATTGGCTCAACTTGCTAAGTAAGTAAAAATCTGAAGTAAAATGGAAAAAATTGCTTAATTATACATGTACTGTTCTGCCTGTTCCTGTTAGCAAATAAAGTTCTCTGGTGCACAGGCATTTTTTCCTAAACTAAAAGAGTATTTTTAGCTGCATGTTATGATTTCTCTATGTAACCTTCAGTGTTCGAATATTTTTGTTATGAGCTATAATGCAGAAAAATTCTTGGCTCGTCATGCTATGTCAGGGCATATATATGCATGTGTGCCATTTTTATTTGACTGCCTTCTTTATGGTTGACTGTGATACTACTTATTAAATCATGTGGGACTTTTAGTTTTACTACAGAGGAGTCAATAGCTTTTTTCCCCTTTTAACTACCTGATTATTTCGCTTAACATCTCTTAAGCTGACTAAAGATGCTTTTCATTAATTAGGCTTCTATCATATGTTCCTTCAGGTGACTTAAGAAGTACTCTAAATGGAGAAATGTTGTCTTCTCAGTTGCATGCTGAAATGATCATCAGGGTAGAATAAGGAGTGTAATTAAATCAGAATTTTAGGATACACTGTTAGTCTTCATAATAATGTGCAAATTTAAGATCTTTGTAGGATGCTGTTCTGGTTAGAAATAATTTTTGTCATCTGTTAGTAGCTGACTTTACATGTTTTTCTTCTTTATTACTTCAAAGACAGTACAGAGGAAATGAAGGTCAAATGCGCGAGCTTCAGGATCAGCTTGAAGCTGAGCAGTATTTTTCGGTAAGACTTACAAAAAATTGAGTGCTACGTTTTGACATGAAATCATTGAACAGTGAGTAGTTTGACATTAACATTCTTTAAGTGTAAGTAACTACCTGACAAATCAGCAATCTGCAAAATACAAGCAAGGAACAAAAAATTGGAGAACATTAGATAGTCTATATAGTCTGTTGCTTTGTAGTTGTTTGTCAAATCTTACGTATTGAGTAACTCTTACCTGAATTATTCATCAGAGTAGTTTGTATCTTGAGCTTGGAAAAGACATTTTTCTGATACAATTGCAAACTTTCATAGAGAGTTCAAAACCCTCATACTTAATTGAATATATTCCATGCTATATTGATCTACCATAAGTATATTTAAGAAACATAGATCAAGGAGCATTCTGCATGCATTCCTTCTAAAAAGATACCTTCTGTGATCTGAGTCCTTTAAGAGCATTATTTGGTACTTAGGTAGCCAAAATATGTATTTCATAGACTTTAGTTTGATCTGTTTCATTTCTGTGAAAAGAAGCAATGGTCTGAGATGCTCTGTAGTGCCTGACCTTCCAGTACTTTTGTAAATATGGACAGTCTCATTTAACTTTGGGAAGTACTTTTAAAATTTAGTTCTTCCTTGGAGAGGCAATAAAAATTACTAAATGGCACATGATTAATTTCATTGTGTTACAGATTTTTGTGTATTTCTCCATAATATGCTGCTAATAAGATCTAGAGTGTTGTTTCATTCTCTGTTTCCTTTTTTTTTTCCTTAGCATGTAGTTCAGATGAGCCATTTCAGTCTGAATGTTTAGCAAAAGTACTTTACTGTAGAAGATAAAATTTGAACTGTCAGAATTACTGATGGTGGTAATAACAATAAAGTAACTGAGAATAGAAGTAATTTGTGTAAATCAGACAGACCTCTTGAATCAGTTTTCTGGACAAAGTCAGTCTGTACACAGCTTGTAGACTTAGAGAAAAGATGCATAGATACAAAGAGAATACAACAGGTGGAAACACAGGACAGCATTTAGCCTTGTTTAACTGACGTTTTCAGACAATTTTGATACAAGAGGATGCAGTTTTATCCTGTTGTCTCCAAGAGATGTGCTGAGTCCTAGTGCATTCCTTTCCTTTTGTCATCTGGTTTGTTTGTACAACTGTGTAGGAAACCAGACTAGAAAATTGAAAACTAACCTGGTCACCTCAGTTCCCTGCAGAAAGGGAACTGGAAAGGAGCATCTTGGACAGGCAGGAAGGAGGAAATTTCACTTAAGACAGTACTGACGCATGCTGGGATTTGGCAAATGCCAAGGAGCCCAGTACCAAAACAATGAAGAATTTAATATGGAATTTGACTAATGATTCTTTATGCTTTCTTTTACAGACACTTTACAAAACTCAGGTTAAGGAACTGAAAGAGGAAATTGATGAAAAGAATAAAGAAACTCAAAGAAAAATGCAGGAATTGCAAAATGAAAAGTATGCCCATTGTGTTTTTCAAATGCAAATAAGTTTTTCTCTATAGTGTCATCTCCCTTACGGAGCTTTTGAATCAGATTTTAACTGTTCAATTCCTTCAGAAAAAGTTCGGTCTTTAAAAGGGTTCCATAATACCTTGTAAAATGACAAATACATTGAATTTTGTCTGTGCTGACTTTACAAAGCCAAATACGGTTTTTCATATTTGCTTTGGACTCCATATGTAATATCTGGAAAGGGGATGATGTCAGAGAATTTAGGAAGATGCAAAAGTTTGAAATAACATTCTAATTTGTGGTAATCATTTTGCTTGTGTAACAACCTTTTTTGATTGTGTTATCTTAATAATTACTGTATTTCTGTAACAAATAATTTGAGAAAAAGATAATGAAAATACTTTGAATTCTAAGTTTAATACCCTTCCAATGACAGCAAAACCAGTTAACCCAACAATGATTAATTGTGGTGCACCATTTTCTAAGTCAGCAAATAAGGCAAAAAGTTTTTTAAGCTTGTTTTTCCAATTTATTAGTTTAATATATATTGATTCTGAAGGAGACTGTAGTCTTATGAATGAAGCGAGTTTCTTCAATGTCAGTTGTTCTACTTGAGCATCAGCAGGATGTTATGTACAGTGTTTGTTACGTATTTCAATGCGCAAAGGAAAGGAGAAAGAAATGATGTAGGAGGAAAACACCTGTCTATGCAAAGATGTTCAGGAGTAGGATCCAACTTTAATAGAAAAAAGGGTGGGAGGTGTGAGGGTGTTGTAGGGTTTTTTTTTTTTTTTTTGGGTGGTTGTGTTTTGTTTTTTTTTTGGGTGTGTTGTTTTTTTGTTTTTGGTTTTTTGGTTTTTTTTTTTTTTTTTTATTTTATTTTATTTTTATAGATTCCTTTTTCCCCCCTGTTCCCTCACTGTTCTACAAGTATGGGAATTGTGACAAAGGTATACTTCAGCAGTTACCTTTTTGTAGTAGAGGCCCATGTCTACTTACAGATGCATCAAATCAGTGGACTCCCATGTGTATTTCACTGTGTAAATATCTTTTTATTTGACAGTGCAGGAAGGGCATCTGTCATGAGCCCATACTGCAGTCATGGATAGCCACTTCTGTCTCAGCATGCTGAGGGCTGTGTCACCTATTGATGAGTGCATCTGACTCTTGGGTGCTAGTTTGGTCACTGTGCTTTGTGTGGGTTTCTTTAAAGACAAATACAAGGAGCTCTGTCTGTACTTGAAGCACGAGCAAGAAAGTTCGGCTTCTGAGTTGAACTGATTGAATGTTGTGTACACATTAGTGAGATTCTGCACTTAAGTTAATGCCGCTGCCTCTCAAGCTGCAGATCGAATTTGCAAGCCTTTATGCAAAAAGCTGGGTAGACAGAGAACCACTGTATATTTTCAGGAACTCTATGCAATTTTCCTTATTGTTAAAGTGATGTGGAGCATACATCTTTATGAGCAGTAATCTTGTCTGAAGTAGCAGCTAATACTGATAGGTATAAGTATCTTTTGATGGACCACATGGTACATGCAATTTAATTTTTTTTATTCCTCAAAGACAGGAGAATTCGACATGCATGCTTTCCTCAGGGCTGGTGTTTCATGGAGGATTGAAATTTTGATTGAAATATAGTCAGCTTGCTGCTATAGCTTGTGTGAAACATCAAAAGATACAGGGGTACAGAGTGTGTATTTTTGTAAATCTTGGTTTTCTTAGAAACTAAGATAATGACAGTCAGTGGAGTGGTATAATTTGGGTTTTTTAGTCTTCCTGAAGATACTGAATGTTTTGTGTAGAACAAAGTGTTCATGTTCTTTCTACAGAGAAACGCTCACTACGCAGCTGGATTTAGCTGAAACCAAAGCTGAGTCAGAACGGTTAGCACGAGCACTTCTTGAAGAACAGTATTTTGAACTGAATCAGGAAAGCAAAAAGGCAGCATCAAGACACAGGCAAGAAATGACTGACAAGGACAGCATCATCAGAAGGGTAAATCATTCCACTGTAATTAATATATATATCTTCCATCTGAAACCAGAAAATTATGTTTCTATTTTAATTTATAAAGTCCTGTCATCGTAAGTGGTAAGTACCAAAGTTTTGGACTCGTTTGGAACCTTCAACATATCAATTCTGTCATGTGAACTCCCAAAGAAATGTAGACTTGATGACATCTGAGATGAAGCCAGAATGAAAATTAACTGAAAGTCTTTATTTCAGTTATTAAGTCTTCTGTGGTTACTTCTTGTCATTGGCCAATGTATATTTCAATCTTGTAAATTTGTGGAGCTGTATAGTAGAGACTGTTACTGCAAAATAACTTAAGTCTTGTGTTTCTCACCTGTAATCCATTGAAAAAAAAAAGGGTCAAAAAAATCACACCAAAAAAACAACTCACAAAAAACCCATCTAAAATCCAAACCCTACCAAGCCCCAAGCTCTATTTTTTTGAAGGTACTTCATAGTGTAGCTCTAGTGTATTAGTACTAGATTGATGAAACTCTTCAGTTGAAGACATTTAAAGAGCATAGTTATTTTATTATTACTGGTTTTTCTCATTTAGCATCAGATACGGAGAATTTTAACACCCCTGTGATTCTTTAAAAAACTTCAGTAAACTCTAGATGTAGCTGAACTTGCATCAGTTGCTTAAAGCTTTCTATTAGCGCTACTATAGATACTACATCTTTGTGTGAAGATAGCAGAAGTTGTGTTTGTTACACTTGATAAGCTTGAAATCTCCAGATTGCTGCCATTTCCTAAGAAACATTTAGAAGACTGTAATACCTCCTTGGCAATATGATTTTTGGTTTCAGATATTGTAATAATTTTGTCAGACACAATTTCTACAGGCTTCAAACAAAACCTTTTTTTGGGAATGCAGCTATGTCTGGGTTTTTTATGTGTTTAAGTGGCTGGCAAAGTGATCCTTACTGTGGCAGCTAACATGCTCAAAATGTAATGCTTTTCTGGTGTGTATTTTGTAAACCAATGTTCATATTTGCCTGTGTATGCTCTGACTTACTCCAAATTTAGTTCTATTATGCTAATTTATACCTATTTTTCATGGTACATGACAATTATTTAGCAGCAGATACCATATATCGACTTTAGCCTTGAATGCTGGAGTTGTATCATCTGTCAGTTGCTTTTCTGTCTGGATTCAGTGGATCAGGCTTGTAGGTATTACTTTTTCCAAAGTACCAGAAATTCATGAGAACTTTCCACATTCAGTAACAAATAATCTGATTTTACCACAGTTGGGTTCTCAGTTCCTTACTGTGCTGTTTTCAGCTCTGCAAAGATAATAAAAAAGAAAAAGAATTCTTTCTGGGGCAGGGGTATTTTGAGCCTTTTGGTAAATCAAGTCTGCTTAGAACTACCTTTGTTATTTTTTTTTTCTGAATTCAAGTTTGAAAGGTAAGCAGATTTTTTTAATATGTATGATCTGAGGAAGGTGTTCCAAGCAAACAGCTCTTAGAGTTTTAAGGGTATTTAATAGTATTATAAATATTTTTAGAATTGGTGGCAAGAATTCTTTATTTTAAAATGTGTCTGTTTTCATTTAGCTGGAAGAAACTAATAACACGTTAACCAAAGATGTTGATTTAATAACAAAGGAAAATTCAGAGATCAGTGAAAAAATTAAGAAACAGGAAGAAGGTATGTCATCTTTGGAGTTTTAATTCATCTGTTACGAAGCATATGTGGCAAAATGGGAAATGGGAGAAGACATTGCTGTTTATCTTCCCTATTATTTGGGGCTGGTTAAAAAAATCGCAGTCATTGTTTTAATCTTGAAAATGTATCTTCTTTGTAAATCACAGCCCTTTCTGGAAAGGGTAGAAAGGATCCCAGGAACTACCAACCTGTCAGCCTCACCTCTGTGCCCAGGAAGACTGCAGAACAGATCCTCCTAGAAGCTGTGCTAAGGCACATGGAGGACAGGGAGTTGATTTGGGATAGCCGGCATGAGCTTCTGCTCACACTCCCATATCACTTTAATCTAAGTTAGCACTAGCAGGCATAGTCAGGAATGCCTTTTCATTACAGGGTATTCATACATTCAACCCCCTTCTGCCAGCCATGCCCTCATGTGTATGGAAGTTGTTAAGGTATTTTACTCATTTCATTCTCAGTCAGCAGACTGGAGGTGTGATTAAGAGATTGGTAGACTTGAGTAACTGGTGTGTGAGAGAGGAGTTTGGGGGAAGCATAAAAGAGTTATTCCTCATTTAAAGAAAGCTTTTTTTTCTATGTTTACTTTGTTCCTGGTTTAAGAATCTGCACTGAATGGGGGTCCAGTTCTATCAGTCTTAATCCTGTGTAGGTAATGACTTAGTAATTTTTGGTACCGCAGAAACACTTTAGGTGGTGCAAACATGGAAGAAATGGGGCAACAAACTTAGTCATCATTAGGAAAGAAAAATATATATGTTGTCTGGCGCATTTCATCTTGGTGCCTTCCTGATATATATCCTTACGGTAATTTTCCATCGTTATGGTAACATTAAACTGGTAAACCTTATTGCTGTTTTATTTGTATTTTACATATTAAGTGATACAACAGGAAAATGGAAGAGGGAAAAAAAGATGAAATTGTAGAAATTATTAAG
Source organism: Bolborhynchus lineola (assembly GCA_025448015.1). Taxonomy (NCBI): domain Eukaryota; kingdom Metazoa; phylum Chordata; class Aves; order Psittaciformes; family Psittacidae; genus Bolborhynchus; species Bolborhynchus lineola. The sequence continues at coordinate 4,717 of JAOEHX010016433.1, read as the reverse complement.
TTTAGAAATACCTCCTTTGTCCTAAAATAACTTAAAATTGAATATTATTTTAACAGAATACAAAATAAAAAAAGAAGAGGAAATCAATAATATTAGAATGCATTATGAGAAGAGCATTAACACTGAAAGAACTCTGAAGACACAGGTATAACTTCTAATGCAATTTAATAACAATTATTTTGCATATCAGATAGATTTTCAATTTATTGCTTTTTGTATAACTAGCCCTTAGTTTCTTTGAGATTAAGTGTATATTAACCATGGTGTATAATACCCATTCTTGATCAATACAGTTGAAAGAATAATTTGATGTTGTGTATTTTTCATTCTTATGACTTACTGTCATTAAGTAAGGGTCATTTATGTTGGTGAAGATTTGTTTTTGATCAAATCCTATAACTAGAAGAAATTAGAAGTTCTTTATGAAGCATGCTTGCATCTAGCACTTTTCTTACTGGTTTTCCTGTTCCTTAACAGGCTGTCAACAAACTGGCTGAGATAATGAACCGGAAAGATTTTAAAATAGACAGAAAGAAAGCGAACATGCAAGATTTGAGGAAGAAGGAGAAGGAAAACCGAAAGCTTCAGTTAGAACTTAATCAAGAAAAAGAGAAATTCAATCAGATGGTAGTGAAATACCAAAAGGAGGTCAATGAAATGCAAGCGGTAAAATCATCTTAATATTTTTGTCATGTTGTGGAATTCCCTCCACAGGAAAAATGTACAGCTCTTAATCTGCTTGGAGAAACAGCAAGTTCTGTTCCAGGTGTTCTAGGCTGCAAAATTCTAGTGAGGCAGAGACTGTAACAAATGTGCAGCTGTGCTTGTTCTCATTCATTTCCTCTTCCTAAATTCTTAACTGTGGAAGTTATGAAAAGTTACACATTATGAAAACTAAAAAAAAAAAAAAAAAAAAAATGAGTAGTGTTTTTCATACTCTACCTGCAGTTTATTTCATTGGTAGGTGGTCTCCTTTGCAAAACAAATGGTAATATAAGAGTTAATCAGACTGTGTGTTACTTGAATGTGTTGCTGGATCTTTGATATTTAACTTCTTTTCCAAGGCTGAATAAACACTTCTACTATAATAATTTATGTTAATGTTATTGAAAGTATCTAGAGATATTAAAAAAAAAGTAGTAAGTTTTCAGAATACTTTGCTGTCATATTTTTGTAATCACAGTAACTATGCATGTGTATATACATACAGCAACTAGCAGAAGAATCTACGTACAGGACTGAGCTCCAGATGCAGCTGGATAGTAAAGAGAGTGACATAGAGCAACTACGAAGGAAAATCTTGGACCTCCAGCAAGGAATGGATTCTACCAGTGTTGCTAGTCTTCAGCCAGATGAAGCAGATGGAAATCTTTCAGGTAAGAGAGAAGCATATTTGAACTACTTGATTTTGTGCATACTCATAGTTTCAGAAGGCACTGTTTCCAACAAGTTACTACCTTTTGAAATCTTCTGTCATTCTTTTCCAGTACCACCTATCCACTTCCTTATTTTTTTATATTTTATTTCATAGCTTAGCTGGTTATATTTAAGTATGAATTTCTTTCCACATCACACTTCCCACTGTATAGCTTGCCATTAGCCATTTTTATCTACTTTCATGGAAGGAATATCTTTACATCTGCTGCTGTTTGCATGTAGTGAATACAATGTGCAGTGTCCAGTGACTAGAATACAAGGCCAGCACTTCTACAACATTGTGACTGTATTTTGTATTTTGAATGCAAAATTACCTTGATCTTGCCTGTTCTTAGTCATATAGCACCACTGTGGCAAGTGGCAACAATTTCTGATGTTGAAAAACAGTCAAGGAATTTTCATAGTATTATTGTGGTTGTATGGAGTTCTGATTTAACAGATTAAAATAAGAACAAATAATAGTGTGGTTTGCCATTTCCGTGTCGTGTCAGTTTCAGGCATTGTATTTTGAGACCCACTGTTACACTTGATTAGTGATCTCTTCCTCCCCAATATTTGAAAATGTAGTCAGTACTGGCACATGATCCACTCCTGTATCTTCTAGATACAGGAAAAAATGTTCAGTGGTAATAAGCTGTGCTTAACAATTTCCAGATGTTGGAGCTAGGGTTATATTTTTGCATAGTTCAGTAATTTTATAATTCATCATGAAGTTCTTAATAAATGCTTGTCTTACAGATTTACAGTCTGATTTTTATTGTAGAAAAATATATTCAAGCGTACGAAAATAGAATACCATTTTAGGTATTTTAAGACTTCAGTGGACAAATAATCAGATAAAAGTAAATAGAATCATTTTAGTTGTCTGTTTTCCTGTTAATGCACTTCATGCGCTCAGATTGCCACATTCTAGAGTTTTTCAAGGGGTCTTAGAGTGATTGAAATTTCAGGTAGGTTACCAGACTTGGTGTATGTTTTTATGTAGTTTTTCCTTTCTGTGTTCCTTTTCACATCCTGTCTTCCCCTTAGTATAGTTTTAGATTTTTAGTTCATAATTAAGTGAAATCTGCTGTAGAATAGATTTTCATTTGAGTAGTGATACAGTCTCTTCTTCACAGCTTCCATTCTGTCCAAGAAGTGTTTTCCTCTCTGAATTTTGACCTGTAAAACCCTCAGGCAGTTGCCATCTTGTAAAGTAAATGTCTGTTTTACTTCTTTTGAAAATGTCTTCTGGACCAAACTTCCATCAAAACTCAGTATTGGGAATTCTTAGAAGTACTAGATTGGTGAAGGAATTAACATGTTTATTCTTAGCTGTCACCTGTTAGGAAACTCCCTCTGGTATTTCTGAACTGTCAGTACTTCTCAGGAGTTCTCTTACATACTAAGTATCAGTACATTCCATTTAACTGGAGTAAAAAAAAGAAATCAGAAGGGTTTTCCTTAGTATTTTTTGTCTGCTCAAGTTAGTATTTGGAATCAAGCATGATGATTAGATAGGGTCTCCTAAATGAAGAAAACTGCAGTTCATATTTTTTCATTGAAAATTTCTGACTTCTTGTAAACTGAAAGCTTAAATTTTTCTACAGGAAAACAGCCTAGATTTGTTCTGTGTAATAGGATAGTTTTGAACTTTCTTACTTTGCTTATCAGCCATTTTCAGCTTGATCGCTCTTGTGTATTACACTGGAAACACCCAATGCCTTCACATGCAATATATGAGGAAGACAGAGAAGGAAAAACCAAAAGCTCCAGTTAGAACTTCATCAAGAAAATAAAAAATTCAGATTCTCCATTTCCTTCTTAAGGACAATAGTATGTCAGTATGACCCTGTTGTCTCCAAGATCTTAGGAAGGCTGTAGGAACAAGCTTTCTTTGTCTGCCTCGTTACAGTCTTGTTGTTTCCAGTTTTATCTCTGGAGATGTGTATGGCTTCTACTTGCCACTTTGATGTTGGGGGCAGAAATTTTGGTATGTGCAGTATCATTTCCAGTGTTAATTGGAACATCACAGTTACTGGAAGTTCTTGTGGTCTTCATCTTCTATACTCATGGCCCCTCTATTTCTTTTTTAACAGCCTTTCATTTCTCTTGTCTTCTTTCTTCCTCTTTTCTCCACACATGCCTCAGCTTATTACTGCAGTTGTACTGAAGGTGTTCCTGTGTCATATAGGTAGGACCTCTATTATGTATTATTAGTTAAGTCTTGTCTGGATTTATATCATGTCCTTACTTGCTGCTGCTTTTTAAATTAAAAGAGATTAAGTGACATTGGTGTATATATAGTCAGTTTTCACGTATTTGCCAAAGAGCCAAGTAGAGGGTAGAAAAGGATTGCACTAGTATTGTGAGGACAAAGAATAAAAAAGAAAAGCCAGTCTTCAAAGTAGAAGTATCCCAAGAAAGAAAAAATTATCAAGCACATAGTTATTTTTCTGCAAACCAAGTAATTAGTCTTCAAAAAGAAAGATGGCATGTCACAGCAGTCCATTTGCTGCAATTCAGTTCTATGAAGTTGTTTATCTTCAGCTGTGTGCTAAGTTCCCATCACTTCTGTAGCCTGAACACAGACATTCTTTCAGAGCACTTTGAAAAGCTTTTTGTTTAAGAGGTAATTTTTGTCTTTGGTAAATATTTGGTGGTAGATACAGAGAAATCACACGGTAATACACCTTACAGCTGCATCTCACTTGGAGGAGGTGATTTCTGGCTGTCATTGAACTAAATACCCTCTCAAGTTCTGGTAGCTCCCAGCGCCACATGGGTACTCCCAAGGTAGGGATTGGCTCATTCAGACAATACAGACTATTCTCAGACGTTTGCTTCTCCAGATGGGAAGGATCATGATGTTGGATGAAGGTTTTTCTTGTATTCAGTTCCAGGCATTTTTTGTAACTCACACTCCTGATAGTTGATTGAGATAGCAACTCATCTTTCAGTTGATGTCTCCGGTGTTAGTAGAGTCCTTGCTGAAACAGCTGAAATACTTGCTTTGTATTGATGCCTTTGAAATGCATCTTCCTCCTGGCAGGACTTAGGAACCTATCTCAATACTTACGTGATTGTAAACAGAATTCTTCTCTATAAAGACAAAACATAATCAGGAACTTAAAGGATTTTCTCTTAGTTGTTACAGGGCACTTGTTGTAAATTAATTCTTTTCATCTGACTGGCAAGATAATTTAAGCAGTTGAGCTGTCCTGCATAGAATCATAGAATAGTTAGGGTTGGAAAAGACCTTAAGATCATCTAGTTCCAATCCCCCTGCCATGGGCAGGGA
>JAOEHX010016432.1:0-12522 GCA_025448015.1 Bolborhynchus lineola | reverse complement strand
TTTTATTTTTTTCGGGCTTGGGGGCGCGGGGGGCGGGGGGGGCCCGGGGCTCCTGTGGCTTTTCCGGGGGGTCCGGGCCCCCGGCCCCGCGCCCCTGCCCTCCTCCGGAGGCTGCCTGCCGGCGGGCCGGGCCACGACAGCGGAGAGCACCATGATGATGTCCCTGAGCAGCAAGCAGCCCTTCGGCCTCCCCCACGGCGGCGGCGGCAGCGGCAGCCTCCACGAAACCAAGTACTCGGCCCTGCACAGTGCCTCGCCCTGCCCCTCCGCCACAGCTGCCGCCCCAGCCGCCAGCTCCCCCAGCAGCAACGGCACCAGCGGCTCCGCCGGACGCGGCTCCGGACCCGGCAGCAGCAGCTCCGGCTCCGGCTCGGGCTCCGGCTCGGAGGGGAAGCGCCGGGAGGAGGACAGCCCGACCAGCAGCCCGCCGCCGGCCGCCGCCATGGGCCGCCGTGTGTCGATGGCAAGTAGCTCCCCGCGGCCCAAGGGGAAGCCCGCGGGAGGGTGAGGCAGCGGATCCAGGGACGGGGCGGGAGCCTCCGTCTCCCTGTCCGGACCCCGGGGAGGAGGGGTCGAGCCAGGGGGCAGGGAGGCCTAGGCAACTCTTCCGACACCATCCTAACACCAAGCATCCTCTCTATCAACCCGAGCTCCCACACGTTCTGTCCCCTTTTCTGGTGAGAGCAAAAGCATCTCTAAAAATGATTGAGTCCCAAGGATCATTAAGTCACCAAATCTGAGCTTCCTTATACTACCTCATCCCAATCAAATTCTGAGGACTGTCTCAGGGGAAATTTGTCCAGCTCCACTGACACTGTGAGAAAGAGGATCCTTGAGTACAGTGAGTGGTTAGAAGCAGAAGGCTTATCAAAAACCTGCTCACTGGTTCCAGTTTTCATGGAGTTACAGTTTATGCAGTATATAGTCAGCATAAGTCATGTTAAATTGTCACTTTAGATGCAATTTAATCACTTTTTATGCCAGTGTCTCTGATACAGGGAGAGATCTTAGAGTCCAATCTGTCTGATCTGGTTTTTGATACTCAGCTGAGAAGGCTCTTTGAAAAGGTGAAGTGCAAAAAGTCACTGGAGTAAGACACAATTCCAGTAGCACCCTGCCGAGAACTCGCAGAAGTTGCCTGGCAGCTTTTACTCTTTAATGACAACGATAGTATCTTCCAGGAGAGATCTTGCAGAGAGATATAAGCTGTTTGCAAAGCAATGTCACTGCTCTTGAAACTAACACTCTTCTGGTGTGCTGCCTTTGTGGATCATGATGTATGGGACTGCTACTAGCATTTTAAAATGACTCATGTGGGTATGCTCCCTGTCGCTACCTGCTTACAGCACATGATATTTTAAAGTAAATGTGCTTCTATATACAACATGGTCAAGATTTTTGCGAATCCACTTTACTGTTAGCATTGCTATGACGTTTTATGAATAACAATTTCAATACATGAATATGATGGTACATCATAATAATATTGATTCTGGGCATTAAAGCATTTATATCCTCCTGGTCTTTACTGCCTAAATTCCACATTTTATTTTGGTTGTAAAATGCACTCAGCAGTGGTTTGAACTGTTTTAATTTGACTTCCAGGAGGCAATCATCATGTATTAATATTCAGATAAAAGAAAATACGTATGATTAGATTTACCTGCATGACAGGAGCATTAAAATTTATTTATCCCATAAAAAAAAAAAAAAAAAAAAAAAAAGTACTTAAAAGGAATTGTATTTCAAAGGTTCTAACTGAAGGACACAAAAATTATTATCTACTGCCATGCCTGATCAATAGTGACTTGCAACAGTAATGCAGAGAAAGGACAGATACTTTTTAACATAACAATGAATCCACATGCACAAACATTTTCTGAATAGACAAAATACCGTCAGTTCTAACCTGCATCTCACTAGTCTAACCTGGATAGCCAAATGGAGCAAAATCACAGTGTAATTGGTGCTGTTCTTCAATTTTCTTTGATAACTTTCCCAAACTATTGTCTTTAGTTCCTTGCTGGTTCAAATGTTTTCTTTTTTTCTTCTTCCATATCATTCTGCCAGAACTTGTCTGTAGCATTCCTTGCATTAGCTCAATGAGACTTCAGTATCAATTCAACATTAAAAATATCACTTTCTGCACCTCAACAACCATTCTAGCAACCTCCAAGCAAACACATACCCACACACTGTGCTAAGATAGCAGTACAACTGCAATTGCTCACAACCACCATAGCTTTCCTAGCTGAAAGAAAATCTTAAAGCTACACAAACTCAGTCCATCTGATACTTCAAGAGTATGAATACAGGTCAACCACATCCTGTGAATCATGGCATTGAAAGCACTGAACAAATCTAATAGTACAGCTATGGATGCTTGACTGTCAGGCATCGATGAGATCTTTTTGAGCAATATTACCAATTGCATTTCCACAGCAAACACGAGTCTCTAACAGAGAAAGAATAATTTTTAGGGACAACTAGATGTTCTAAAAGTTACCTCTCGTAACAAGTTGCAATCTCTTAATCAAACCATGAAGACTACGTCGTGGATAGTAGCTGACCAGGTTATGGTCAAGGGATTTTTTCTAAGGAAGTACAAACCTGCATCCCTCAGAGAGAACAGGAACTTCTTAGGACTTCCTCTTTGGAGGAAAGGTTACTTTGGACTCTTAAGAGAGAATGCATTCAGTCGTCACTGTAAACCCTCATGAAACAGTTCAATAGGATATTGAATACAAAATGCATGTTTGGCAGGAGGATACCTCGACTTTTCAGACTTCAGAGCAGCTGTATATATGACAGAAAAAATGCCCTTTCTGTTGGTAGGATTCATACAGACCAACCATATTGGCACACAGTGCAAATTAACAGACAAAGCTATTTAAAACTTCCTCATCTGGAATTGGTGAAGGTGAAGGGCCATTTCTTCATCTCATGTTCAGCCATGGCATAATGCCTTGAAAAAGTTATTTGTGCTCCAACAGTTTAGTTTTACACCCGAACCACTCACTCTTCAGTTTCTTGGTCACTGCATTGTCCAAAGTTATTCATTATTCAGATTGAGGAGGCAAAATGAAAGAGGCAGAAATACTGAAAAATTTCTTAGGCTAAAGGCTTCTCCAGAGGCTCTGATCCATTGGGGAAAAATAACTTTTCCTAGAGCCACTGCTGGTTAAATTTTACCTCTGTTAGGTTCTGAGGACAGACCACCAAAACTGGACCTTCATTGCATCAGGGAAAGCACATGGCAAAGCACAGGAGGAGAGAATCGCTGCATGGCATGAGCATAACTTCCAACTCATTTCATTCCACCTAAACACAATGACAAGGGTATCTCTGACAATACTGGTGAGCTCATCTCAACTCAATGGAGACCTGGGATAAATAATGTTACAAAACTCTACACTGACACGGGAATTCAGCATCTGTGTACAGCTGAAAACAGGCTATCTGTAAGCCTCCAAAACCTTGGTACTGAGGAAGGCAGTCAGCATGCTTTGAAGTGATAACAATCTGCTCACTTATAACTGTCTTTAGACTAATCATTTCCAAGGCTCACTTAGAGTATACATCTTAGAGAATATATGGTATCTTATCTTCTAAGAGATACTGTGGGTACACACATAATTCTGCCCTAAGTTTTGCATATCTCTCCGTATTTTAGCTTTTATTTAAGGGGAGATACAGCTATGGAGCAAAAGGGCACCTTTTTTGCATGGTGCTATGCTGCCAGCCTCCCTTAGGCGAGCGGGCCTTAAATGGCTGCTTTTCACACAGGCATCAGTGAAAAGAGCTGCTCTGAATTTAGTGTAACTAGAATCACAAATGACAACTGGGAGCTGGATTCACAAAGGTCTTTAGGAATTATGCTGCTGTCAATAGGTTTCTGCACATGAATGGCATAATGACAAAAAAACTCTACAATTTGCACCAGTCAGGCCCTTGACTGGTGCATAATACATTTCTAAGTCTGATAATATTAATAGGCAGTCAAAGGTCAGTATATAACTAGTACAGATATAATCTGTGCTCTCTTCAAAATTGGTAGGGCCAGGAATTACAGCCTGCAATAGGCATCTAGCTCCCGGAACATTGCACTAAGGGGATAGTCACATTGTGTTATGTGTGTACAACAGTGTGAAGCCATTTGGACCATCGAATAACTCTTTTTCACTCCAACTTAACAACTAGAGAGCAAAGTCACCCTTTGCCAGAATGCAGCAGTCTTCCTCCTCTGCCATTTCCTACAGATTAATCAAATGATTGCAGAACACCAGAATGCTCAGCTGAGCATGGCCACAGCTTGGCATTGCATCTTCAGGGTGTTACAGTGTCATCACAATTTGACAGCTGAATGCAAACATTCCTACAAAAGCAGGAGGCTGTGTAGTATTTCATCGCTAGCTGTGTTTGAAGTCTTTTGTTAGCTGTGTCTCTCCCTGGCTTTCTAAAGCAGAGGACTTAAACCTGCATTGAGAGAACTACTGTGCTAGTCCTCTTGCTAGAATACCAAGGACATACCAAGAAGATGGGGAGACTTAACATTGTCTTCATTGAGCCAAGATAATTTCCTGGAATAACAAAACAAAATTGGAAGTCATTAGAAGATTAATAATATTCTTATCAATATTTTAGCTGAGCCCCTCTCCTGGGAAACCAAAATGACTAGATCAAGACTTTCAGAAGGAAATAGTGCATTTTAGGCACTCCAGATGTTTTCAAATTGTTTTTTTTTTTCAAGGAGTGCTGAGTTTTCTTCACCCTCAATGCATTCTTTATTCTTAAGCTCTGTGCTTTCAGTCTCATTTCTTTAAAGCTGTATTTTTTTGCCTATAAAGTAATCAATGTATCTTTAAAAGCAAAGCCCCCTCTTTACGGTGAATGAGTGGGATAAAGCTGATAACAAAGCAGCTGGTAAAGCTGATATCCTCAGCTCACAGAATTGGACTGAGATGGGGCTGCTGATTTTATTCACTTGCAGAAAATAAAGTCTCTGGGGCTGAAATCCTGGCTCTGCCAAAGCTGGGGAAATACTACAATCCGCTGGGTCCTGTTTCCCTCACTGCACTGCTCTTTCATTCCTCTGCGGTGTTCAGCTCTTTTTCTACTTCTCAATTCTCCATTCAGCTTGGAGCCTTTTATGCAGTGAGAAAATATTCCAGTGAGCAGGATATAAAAAAGGGAGCTGCTATTTCAGCCTGAATGCTTGCAGTCTTCTCCAGAACAAGGCATGTTTACTCACCCTTTCAGCAGCACTTGAGGAGTAAATACCCACTCATTTAACTAGCTGCTCACCCGCTCTTGCTCCTGGGGCTGGGATCTGTTTGATAAGAGTGAATGTACATTGAAATAACAAGCCTGATAACTGTGGAGGAGTTATTTAAACAGCTGAGCTTCACCAACAGGAAAATCTACAGGTGGGGTAAGGGACTGGTAAAAGCCTGTGTTCCCCTAGGATGTCTGAGAATCCTCGAGGGTATTCACATTTACACCTGCTGGTAACTACTGCTGGTTTTGTACAGTTTTATTCTGGAAACACCTCTTTATACATATATATATATGCATATATATGTGTATATTCCGCACTAGTTGTATTTATTCTGCCCTGGAGCATTCAGAAGAAGCTCATGGTGATGACAGCTAGTGTATGAATTATCCTGCAAAAGCTAGATGGTGACCCCAATGGTAGCCATTTGCCAGTTGCACAAACAGATAAGCTTCAGAGGTCAGCAGCAGTTGACAGCTAATGAGCCCTCTGAGGATTTGTGCAGCAGCAAATGCACAAGCTGGATTTTAGAAAGTGGAACTCGCTTAATTGAATCCATCTTTGTACGGTTTTAAAGCAATCAAAAATATACAAAACCCCTTAAATTGTAAAGCAAGGGTTCTAGGACGTGTCCACTGTTTTCAAGCCAGTTACTGCAGGGAGTGACATGTTTATTTTGGTTCCCTTCTGACCACCTTAGCACTGAACAAAGACTGAGAAGGTAAGTATGTTTGTCAGCTAAACACCAGATTCCCACCTTCCCAACTAGGTATGTGTTGGGGATAATTACAATGGTAACATTTCTTTTTCTCTTCCAAGCCAACTCAGCTTCATGCTTGCTTTCTCTTGTTATCTTTCAGAGCATGCTCCTAGAACTATCATCAATCATGAAAAAGTAATGACATTCTAAGGAGAAGAAATAAACAAAGGAATTGAGCACAAACTGCCTTCATCAGAGAGAAAAAAAATCAGGTTATCTGTTGCTATGTTCCCTTCTCCTGCCACTACAATGCTCTGTTCATAATACAGTTTCAGAAAGCAACCACTTTATTCCTCCATTTTGCACCAATCCCAGCCATACCATACTCTGATTGCTGGTGTTCAGGTAGCTCACGCCACAGCTCAAGATTTTTCTCATGCAGACTGAGCCAGACCCAGCCAGTGTGTGCTGCCACTGCAAAACCAGCCTTGTGTATTTGGGAGAATGTTTTCGGATGTACAACTTGTTGTGCATGGTAGTAGTGTTCATATCAGAAACCAGCCTGATCCGTAGACCTTCAAGGTAGCAGAAGACCCAAAGCACTTACAAGAAAGGGTTAGTTTGATTTGAAAGTAACCTGGAGGGCAACCTCTATCTCCCCAAGCTTCAGCAGCCAATGAATAAAAGATGGAAGAAACACTCATGGAATGTGAAGAGACAGAGAATTAGAGAGAGATGAAAAACAAACTGAAGAATATACTGCTGCTCCCTTGGCTGTGCTAATGCAGCGATCAAGCTCTGATGGAGACTTTCCTTGCTAATGTGGCCTCCTCATAGCTAATACTCTCTCCTTCAAAACTGAAACAGCAAAATTGGGCAATTTATTTTAATTGCAAAATATCTGTGCTTTTCAGTTTGCTGTTCAAGATCTGCAAGTTATCACTTCAGGGTCATGAAAATCTTACTCCCTTCACTGTCTCATTAGCTCATATAGAGGCACTGAAAGACAAGCAAAGCCCAAAAGACCTCATCTTCAGTTTGCTAGGACAGACTAGCTCTGGAGGGTTGGATATCTGGGTTGTATGCGGCCCAAGAAAGCAATCTTCCCACTTGTGTATCTGGAAAATAAAGCACCTTCCTCTGACTGTCCTGTTTCTGCTTCTGTTTTCCTCTGACCCTGTTTCTGGCCACATGCTTTTGCCTGCTTTTATTTGTCAAGCTTATCATAGCTTGCATTTGCCATCACCTCAACAGCAAGTGATGCTTGGAACAAGCTTGTTTGCTATGCCAGATTGCCCAAGCACAAAAATTCTTTTTCACTTGGCAACCTTAAAGCAAGGCTAGCAGAAAGCAGAAAGAAGAGTCAAGAATAAAGATTTCATGAGGCTACAGCGTTTTTGTTCTGGTGCACATGATTTACATTTATATCCCGCCTCACTACAAACTCACTGGCAGTTAACGTGTGCATTTGGTTAGTATTTTAAGGCAAAAAAAAAAACCCCGGAAATGCTTCAGATGGTGGCCATTAAGCACCAGCAACAACTGATCAGGGATGGAGCAACAGCTTTGCTAAAGTACATTCTCTACTGCCAGGCTATGTGTAGCTGTGGTGTATGCTATGTCTCCTGACAGATTTGAGGGGGTGGGAAGCTTTCTTCATATATGCTCAAAAGGAAGATTCAGAAAACTGGGTAACTCTGGAAAGTAACGTTTCAGTTTTGGAACTGAAAAATCGCAGGCAACTTTCACTGCTGCAGATGGAGGAGCACACAGTTCACATCCCGAAGGATGATGGCCCAGGGCACGCGATATAGGGTTTCCTGTCTGGTGATAAAAAAGCGTAAGGACCTCCCTCTGGCAGCTTGCCTCCTCCCTGCTCCCCACAGCAGCACCACAGCAAGCGTGTGGGCCAGGGCAGGACAACTGGTTATGCCATTCCCCCCTTCCTAGCTCTCCTCCTGCCAGGCTATTGAGCAGGCCCGCAGGTAGCATCCAACCCAAGGAATGAGGTGGCTGCCATGTGTTTGGGAGGCCCACAGAGCAAACACCCCTGCCAGAGCCCACACCCTGCTTGTGGTAATAGCTGCTACGGCTGTTAGAATTTCTTCTTTCCTTTCTTCATCTTCTGCAGTATAAGTGATGCCAATGGTCCATAGCACAAGCTCTTCCTTCAGAGAGGAACTCTACCGTATTTGGGTTACATTCAGAGATTTTCAGCTATATTTTGCTTCTACAGTAACGTCTCAATTTCTCTCAGGTTTTCTGTAAATGAGAAACACACCCCAACCTCTCCAGTTGCCTCCCAACATCTACAGAGGCACTTTAGAAGACCAAAACAAAGACTTAGCAGAATTGCCTTAAGTCAAGCACTACGGGAGCTGGTACAAACACAGCTTCTTTGATCTTCCAAAACAACTTCATCTTTGCAATGAAATACCCTTGGCTGTTCCTGCAGCAGATCAAAGATAACAGGATCCCTGGATCAAAGGTGAATGGTGAACTAGCAATGGGACCTCTTCATCAATCCAGAGATTCACCGAGCAGTATCAACTGCATCCAAACTACTCTCCCAAATCCCATCTCCAACCCATGCATTAACTGAGCACGACAACATCAATTTCAGAGTCAAGAAGAGTCCATTTACAATACATAATGATATGTCTTTATTTCATCAACAGAAATGGTGTCTAGACAAAATTCAGTTAACACTAGCAATTCAAATGAATGAAAAGGGTCGGGTGGTTTTTTTTCATTTTTGTTTTTTTGCACAATACTGTATTTACAATGAGTAAATGACATTTTAAATTCATTAGTTCATAGCAATGCTTTCTTCCAAAAAGGTAAAAATTCTTAGTAACAGAGAGTAAGCATCAACAGCCACCTCATTTATTTATACAATAAAAATCACAAGAAACCACAGTCACCTAGAAAAAAAAAATAAAGACAAGCTTAAGAACTAGTACAATAAAATGATGCATTGAATTAAGTTACATTAATCGCATAGAATTTGTGTAAAAAGTATGTAGAAAAAACACCTGATGTAACCTGTTACAGTCATTGACCAGTTATGAGAGGTACAGAGGGTTATACAGGTAGATATGTGTGAAAACTGTCCATACTGTTTGACCTGGGGAGGAAGAGAAGAGGGGTTGCACCCCCTTGCATACACTGATAAAACCCTGTTTTGAATATGGCCTCTGAAGTTTGTAAGGCATATATAAGAGGTGCACTTGTAACCAACTGGTTCTGGAACAAACTCTTAGGGCATCCCCACCCTTGAAATCAAAGGTGATGCTTGGAACTATGAGTAAACCACCACGCACTGAATATCACCAAAGTGTTTAGTATCATTCCTGCTGGTCTGAGGGATCCAGATAGCTTCAGGCAGAGCAAAGGCAGTAGTGAGAACAGGGCTGAAACCATGCACATTTCTCTCAGGTACATCACAAAAGCAGGGTAACGCCGGCCTGGGCTGGGGATCCCAGCCCCAGCCCCTCGCATTGGGGTAGCTGCTCCCTCCTCTGCCCACATTCCTGAGGGTGAGCTCCTCTGGCCGCAGGGACGAGCCCAGCCGGACACTGCAGTCCCCACGCAGCTCCCTCCAAATGGAGGGGTCGCTTGGGTCCGTAGCCTGGGTCCATCTCTGCTTCTAAGCAATCAATGAAATCAAATACTGCCAGTTGCCATTTCTATTTTAGGATGCTAGTTTCTTTCTGCATGCCTTTAATTAGGCAAAATAGACAACAGCGGCACTGCATGAACCACACAGTGACTTTTGCCTATGGAACAGGCTTTGCCCACAGTCTAAAATTCACACAAGAACAGGAGTCATCTAACAGGCTTTTTAGCAGTTGTTTGGTTGGGGTAATGACCTTATAAAAAGGTATTTTTAGCATTCCTTCCTGCCAAAAAGTGATCTTCTTTGCAAAAACGGCAATGTTATCTGCCTAATACCGTCAAAATGCATACCAATATTTGACTTCAATATAAATAACACCTATCTTGGTGGAGTGTAGGAAAATACTGTACACTTAGTCTTTGCAAATAATGCCATTTAATTTTCAGAGAAAAGGGAGTAATTATTCTACAGACCACCAACAATAGATCTTTTAAATATACACACAGTATTTGAACATATGCATATACACATATATTGTATTCTACAGCATCAGATCTGATGCCTGAGTCATGAAATACTCCGGAGAGTATTATAAATATACATACACGTATTATAAACAGGAAAATAAACAAACACACACTCCGACTAGAATTATAGATGTATGTATACATACATACACATATTATATATATGATGTAAAATTAACTTGGATTGTGTTGGCAGAGACAAAACTGAAACAAAGTCAAAATCTGTTGAGAAATTTTCTAGCAGGAAAGAGAGCATAAGCTCTTTATGTTAATAGTTTTAGCTTCACCTCACTTCCGATAAAAATAAACCGCTCCATACTTAGCAGATCCCCTCCTTATGCAAAGCCATCAGCTCCACTGCTCATATTGAGCTAAACCTTCTTTCTCTAGGCAGCCTTAAAATAGAGAGAGACTTTTAAAATGCTGCAGCCATGGGCAGCATTCACCCGGAGGCACCTCCAGATGCATCTCAGACCAGAAAAAATAAGGTGAAAGCAGCGTTCCTCACTGCAATGGTAGAGGACACGAAGTGGAGCAAAACGTGAGCTTCTGGAAACCTGGCAAACTTTCACTTTGTCTCCCTGCAAAATTCCCTACAGTCTATTCTGCAAACCCACCATTCTCTCTCTGTTCAACACCACAGTGGTGGCTTACAAGACACAAGTGAGGATGTGGTGCTGATTCTGGGATTGCAACGCTTCACCGTGCTTTCTCCTAGTGGATCAGATTCAATTCTGTTACAGGATTATAGCGATTCCAGCATGCAGATTTGTGTTATATTAGGTAATCATAAAGTTACATGTTAAAAAATCTAACTATGTATCTAGGCATTTTAACTTCTATTTAAGCGCTCTTTAGAATACAGACTTGACAAAGTGTTGGACTCCAGATTAACAACCACACTATCAGCATTAATAATTTCTCTGGCAGCAGTTAATCCATTTAGCAAAGTTATGTATCTAGTTCCCACTCCTTTTTAAAGAGAAGTAGCAGTTAGCATACTAATCACTGTGGCTTGCCTTTGCAGCACATTTTACTTCCTTGGGAAAAAAAACATAATACAAGGATTAGATCCAAAAATATAGTGCATCTTAAAAGCAGCATATACCCTTAGAAAGACATTTAATAAATTACTTGTACAATATATAAAATAATAGTTTTATACTGCAGCATCAAACTCTGACGCCTGAGTCATCACGTTAGGAAGTCTGTGATATAAATACCGGGATCTCCTGATAACACAGCCAACATTTTTGCTTTTGTTTTGCTTGTTTTCTCTTTTATTTTTTTTTATTTTTTCCTTTTTTTCCCCACTACCTTTTTGTTCCAGAATCAGCTTGCAATAAGCTTTAATTGTGTTCAAGGCACCCCCAGAGAACGCAGAGAAACAAACACATTATATAGTGTAGTACTCACCTGACAAAGCATAACAAGCCTAAATGAAATGAGGTTTTCTGGCAATACAAGTATAGCAATGGCAAAGGAAAAGGAGGACTAGATACAGACTGGACAAAGTTTCAAGGACTCGTACACCTATGAAAGTGGTGCAGTGCCCAGTTGGGGAGACGGGGTCATGCCATGCCACTCCCAAGCAATGCCAAACAGGACTGATGCTGTTTGATGAAAGCAAAGAGGTTCTTACTTAAGACCATGGTGACCACTGGCCAAAGTCTTTAAAATCCATAAATACTACAGGCAGTAGGGTTTGTTTTCTTTCCAATAGTATTCTTGTTGTCAGTTGTTTTGAACCCATGAGACAAGAAGGGTTGGGTATGTGAACTCGCGTCCAAGTCTGAAGCTAATTCTCCCAATGTCTTCCTTTAACATTAGCCCAGTAACTGCTTAAAGAGCCGCGTGGTTTAGAATAGCAAAACAACCTCAAAACAAAATAGAAACAAAAACCAACCACCACTACCACCACCAAAAAAAAACCCACTGAAAAACCATGATACATGTAAATATAGGAAGCAATGACACAAAACCAGCCACTTCTAATGGGAAAGAATGAAATCAAACATCCAGAAAAGCTCATGGGGGAGGGAAAGAGAGAGAAACGAGAAAAAGGTTTAGGAAGAGACACTTATTTGAGCAGTGGTTTTAAATATCAGTTCCCAAGGTAGAGGAAATCAAGAGACCCAGCACCAGTATGAAGCCAGGTCAAACCTAAGAGCTGCAGCGCAATGGGTTGTGTGGGTGGGCTTTTGAAACCGTTGGAATGAGGTCAAGAGTACCAGTTGCACATGAGTTGTTAGTAGAGTAAATCTTCATGTCAGGAAGCAAGTTAAAACTTGGTTTTATACTCATAAAACATTCTATCTATTCATATATATAGGAGGTCACTTAAAAATAAAAAAGGCAACAGAAAAAACATCTTTAAAATACTGTGTCAGTTGACCCTCCC
>JAOEHX010016431.1:8144-18682 GCA_025448015.1 Bolborhynchus lineola | reverse complement strand
ATTATTATTATAATACCTTAGTTACTAAACTGTTCTTTATCTCAACCTGTGGGAGTTGCATTCTTTCCATTCTCCTTCCCATTCCTCCAGGAGCAGAGAGAAGAAAAAGGAAGAAAGTGAGTGAACAAACTGCGTGGCTGGTTTACAGTTTAAAACCATGACAACTCTACACATGAACACTGACTTGGTGGACCTGAGATGTCCAGGCAGTTTAAGAAATATCAAAGAAGCATTCTGACTTGGAAGGTTTGCCCATGCTGGAGACAGTGCAATCACGCGTAATGAGGCATTCACAGCCCAGTGATCAGGATGTCAATATCATTGTCAGATTGCTCACATTTTTCTGGGCATCAAAGGTTGACCTGGACATGGGAGCACTTAACGTGTGAGTTGGCTTGTTCCTTCTTCCATGCTCAGCTCACAGAAGTGTTAGGGTATATTGAGAGGATATGAGATAGGAGTCTACTGCCTGCTCAAAGCATCAAATGCTTCCATGATTTGACGTATCAATCCCTCATTCTCTCTAATGTTTTGCTTAATACACCATAAAAAGAAAAATAGATAAATAATGTAACACATACTCTTTTATTCCTCTCCTCATTCCTTCCTGAAAGAGAAGACTCTCCAGTCTACCCTATGTCAGCAGAGAATCATCCTTGTAAAAGTAAACAACATATAATCATCTAACAAGAGAAGGGAGCAATGCACTACTTTCTGTCTGCATAGCCAGCAATTTGCCTGGGGAAGCTGCTTGCTTATTTACTTAAATGCTTGATTACTTGACTAGTGTCTTTCCAAGACATGCAGAACTGCCGGGAAGGAGACGGCGTTCATATCACAGAGCAGACAACCAGACCTTTTAACCTAATAGCTTTTTTCTGGTAGTGGCAGGGTTGGAGACTTCCCAGAGCACGTGTAAGTCAACCTCTTTGCAATTTCTCTGTGAGTTTCCTTAGTCACAGTGTGACATTTCTGCTTCATCCCAGTTGAGGTAGCAGGTGTACTCTTGATTTCTTTCTCTCAGCTACTGTAGCTGCTGAGTTATGTTTATTCATGTCAAAATCTGACTGATTTTCTTCTACTTTCCTATCCCCTAGACCCAGCCTTCCTAAGAAATAGAACTGAAAAACACCTCAAGAGAAAGTTAGCCTATGATACTAAGCTGTGTGATTTGGCTGATATGATGGAGGGAAAGAATGGGATCCAGAGGGACCTTGACACACTTGAGAGATAACCAACGCAAACATCGTGAAGTTCAACTAAACCAAGTGCAAGGTCCTATACCTGGGTCAGGGCAATCCCAGGCACAGCTACAGGCTGAATGGAGAAGTGATTCAAAGCAGCCCTGCAGAGAAGGACTTAAGGGTGTTGGTTGATGAGAAACTGAACATGAGCTGGCTTCAGTGTGCACTCACAGCCCAGAAACAGACTGTATACTGGGCTGCATCAAAAGCAGGTTGAAAGAGGTGATCCTGCCCTTCTACTCTGCCCTCATGGGACACCACTTGCAACACTGTGTGCAGTTCTGCTGTCCTCAACATAAGAAGGACATGGAGCTGTTGGAGCAAGTCCAGAGGAGGCCATGAGGATGATCAGGGGCTGGAGCATCTCCCATATAGAGACAGGCTGAGAACACTGGGGCTGTTGAGCCTGGAGAAGAGAAGGCTGCATGGAGACCTCAGAGCAGCTTCCAATGTCTGAAGGGGATACAAGGATGCTGGAGAGAGTCTCTTTATTGGGGACTGTAGTGGTAAGACAACAGGTAGCAGGTTCATACTTATACCATGAGGGTGCTGAGGAACTGGCATAGGCTGCTCGAAGAAGTGGTAAATGCTCCTTCTGTGTCCATATTCAAGCCCAGATTGGACAGTGTCTTGGGTGACATGGTCTAGTGTGAGGTGTCCCTGCCCATGGCAGAGGGTTGGAACTTGATGATCTTAAGGTCCTTTCCAACCCAAACCATTCTGTGATTCTATGATTCTATTAATGACTGACAGTAAGGACATGTGAGAAGGAAATGTGGTAGTTTGAAAAACAGCAACCAAAATAATCAACCAAACAAATCTCTGCTAAAAAACTGGCAAATAAGTATTTAAAAAGACATGCCCAACAAAACCTTTTAAACAAACTACCTTAGCACCCAACAAACCAGACCAATTAGCAAGGCTGCAATGCATTAACCACAAAGAAGAGAAAAGATTCTGTGGTTTCATATGATTTTCTGGTACAGGAATACTGGGCATAACATAACACCAGCCAGGAGAAATATGAGCTTTTATGTGCAAAAACGCAGCAGGAGATGAGAAAGCAGCAACTCTGATGGATTTTCTGATTGCACTGAGTGCCCCTGAATGTAAAGATTGGCATTTTTATTGTTTTGCCTACTCTCTTGACCAGAGATTTAATGGATATCATTTACAGAAATGATAGATACTGAATTTCCAGCACAAGTTTCTTTTAACTTACTCTTTTGACTTTAACTTATATCTAATCTTCACCATCAATACTAGTGTATTGAAGAAGTATAGAATATAGAAGTATATCTTTCTACAACCTGGTCAATGAAAAGAAATCCCAAGCAATGAACTTTAAACAGCATTAAAGAATCTCAGTGATTCTCCAGTGGAAGTCCTGTCTCCTGAAGTCTTAAGGGCAATGCCTGAAGACTATGTGGCACTTCAAGAGATGCCTTTCTAACCTGGTTTTCTGAGGAAACCAACTTAGGATATTTTTTGCACATGTGTGCAACCATAAAATAGCCCAATCATAGAATCCTAGAATGGTTTTGACTGG
Organism: Bolborhynchus lineola; assembly: GCA_025448015.1. Taxonomy (NCBI): domain Eukaryota; kingdom Metazoa; phylum Chordata; class Aves; order Psittaciformes; family Psittacidae; genus Bolborhynchus; species Bolborhynchus lineola. The sequence goes on along the minus strand of JAOEHX010016431.1, from coordinate 15,889 downwards.
TAAGGGTCTTAAGATCATCCAGTTCCAACCCCCTGCCACAGGCAGGCACACCTTCCACTAGACCATGTCATCCAAGGCTTTGTCCAACCTAGCCTTGAACATGGGCAGGTATGGAGCATTCACAACTTCCTTGAGCATCCTATGCCAGCTCTTCACCGCCCTCACAGTAAAGAACTTCTTCCTTATATCTAACCTAACGATTGTCACCTGTGTCTGACAAAGAGGCAGATTTTCCAAACTGTATTGATATTTTCTGCTGCAGAAGCTCTTATCAATGGTGATGCCTTGGCAGGGGCATTGAACATGGAGATGATCTTTAGAGGTCCCTTCCAAACCTAATGATTCTGTGATTCTATGAGGAGCTGGCACAGGGTGCCCAGGGAAGCTGTGTCTGTCCAATCCCTGGCAGTGTTCAAGGCCAGGTTGAATGGCTCTTGGAGCAACCTGCTCTGGTGGAAGGTGTCGCTGCCCATGGCAGGGGGTTGGAGCTGGATGAGCTTTTAGGTCTCTTCCAAGCCAAACCAGTCTGTGAGTCTATGAGTCTATGATTCTATGACTTAAAGCTACACTGGAGATCAGTGCAGTGCTGCTTATTTGCTATCATAAAATTAAACTACATCTAGAACTCAGCAAGGAAAATTAAAAAGGGACTGGTATTAAACACTGTCCGTATACATTATCAAAGGTTGTCAGTATGTCCAAGCTTTTGCAAAGGAAGAAGAGAAGGTGGATACAGCATATGAAAAGGAAAATTTGTTGTCCATGTTTTTATGATAGTCTACAAGGACAGGAACTATAATGTGATTTTTTCAAAGTTATGGGCAGACAGTCAATGGGGAAAGTGACAACCATGTGAAATTTCCTAACAACCAGTATAAAGTAGGAGCCTTTTTTTTTCTCACTTGCGGATTTAGTTTTCCATTCCAAATGGGTTTATGAGAATGAATTACAGATCTAGCTAGCATGTTTCCATCTAACTCCCAAATCTTGTTCTTCTATGATTCTAAGATTCTATGTTCCTTTAGCAGCTTGTACACCTCTTCTGAGAGATGAGAGAGATGAAAAATAACTCTTCCTTTTTCCCTCGTTTCCAATTCTGTAGGGGTCTGAGCTGAAGGCTCCAGGAACTTAGTGCCTGCGTTTGCCAAGAAAAGCAAAGCACATAGCAGCGCAGTTTCCTTTTTGTGTTCAGCTAACAGGCACTTGAATTGAGCTTTTCCTGTGCTTAGCTTTTGTAGGGAAAGGATGTCACAGAGAGCACCAGCTTCCAGTGACACCAGTTCAAACCCCAGGTTTGATAATAGCACACTGATTTGAATGGATTGGGTTCTAGTTGCACAACCCAGCAAACATCCTTAGCTCAGCTGTGTTGCTTATCACACTCAATTTGGGCTACAGCCCGTTGGTATCCTGCAGTGTGGACACTCCATGCACAGGTTATGGAATATAATAGGCTGACACCTCTGAATGGAAACATCTCCCATCACAATTCTACTCTATCCACATCTCTACTTCACACTGCTTAATAACCAAAGGGTTAGTAACTATTATTTTCCTCACCATAGGAAAAGCTGGATGCAGAATAACAATAACTTGATCAATATTCAAGGAGCAGGTGTTTTGGGTTCAGCAGTAGCAGACATTTTCTCTTTCTCAGTACCTGGTGCAGTGCTGTGATTTGACTTTCAGCCTGGGAGCAGCGCTGATAACACCGATGCTTTCAGTTGCTTCTCAATAATGTTTACTCTGACCATGGACTTTCTGAGCTTCATGCTCTGCCAGGGAGGAGGGGAAGCTGGGAGGAAGCAGAGACAGGACACCTGACCCAGACTGACCAAAGTGATATCCCATACCATAGCACATCATGCCCAGTATAGAAACTGAGTGTTGTTACCTGGAAGGGTTAGATCACTGCTCGGTCGGGCTGGGTATCGGTCAGTAGGTGGTGAGCGGTTGTATTCTCTTCCCTTGTTATTTCCCTTATCGTTATTATTATTGGTGATAGCAGCAATGGTTTGTGTTATACCTTAGTTACAGGACTGTTCTTATCTCAACCAATGGGAGTTACACTCTTTTGATTCTCCTTCTCATCCCTCTGGGAGCATGGGGGAGAAAGAGGAGGCAGTGAGTGAGGGCTGTGTGGCTGAGTTGCCAAATGGGCTTAAACCATGACAGCAGGGAAAAGAGAATGGGACAGTCATGAATATATGGTGCTGCTCTGTGTTGATTACTAGGCTGGTGCTTCTAATGAGTTATTTACCAAAAGGCTCTGTTAGCTAAGCCAAATGTGAAGACCACTGGGGTTGCTTCAGCTTTGGCATTGAAGTAGTAATGCTGGAGAGGAACAGAGCAAGGCAGCATTTCCCTGGAGAGGAGGAAAGAAAAATCTAAATGAAGCTGCTTTGTTCTAAAAAGGAAGAAATAGTCTTTTAGAATGGAGCGAATTAAGTGAAGGTGAAGGCCTCGAGGATGAGGAGGGGAAAGGCAGCATCTCTGTATTGTGTTTTATGATTGCCAACACACTTGAGTGAGGAATGTCTTGTTTTGTGCCTGGTGGCTCAAAGCAGCTTAATCACTAGGGAGATTCTAATAGTCTAACAGTTATTTCTCAGGCACTCAATAGATTTGCAGCATGGGGCCGTGTAACAAAAATGTAGAACACCAAAACATGTTATTAGTGATGCGCTTAATGATAAACTGTCTCTTCAGCTGAATCAACCTCTCTGCAAAATGTTTTTCTCATTTGATAGTCTGGAAATTACTTCAATTACTGCAAGATGGAGCTTGCTTGTATAACCTGAATGTTATTGCTCTTCACTCCATCTTCATTGTTATCTCAGCAATGATATGAAAGGCATAAATAATAATCATAGAATCATGGAATGTTTTGGGTTTGAAAGGAATTTAACATCACATAGTTTCATAACCCTGCCATGGGCAGGGACACCTTCCACTAGAACAGGTTGCTCCATGCCCCGTCCAACCTGGCCTTAAACACTGCCAGGGATGGGGCAGCCACAGCTTCTCTGGGCTATTTTATGTTACAAACACACATCTGGTCTTGGCTCATTCCTCCCCTTCCAGTTTCCTCCAGGGAAAAAATAAAAGGGCAATATTTTGTACTATAATCTCTTCTTCTAGAATTCTAACAAGTCTTACTCTGTCAGCAAAGTAAAAGAAGCGAGCACATTTTGCAGATGGTGTAATATGAGGAATGCCTCTCAGTTCCTCCTTCAGTGTGGAAGATGTTCTCTGAGGCAGACTGTCGCACTCCCACTCTTGGATTTCAAGGTGGTTTAGTCTTATTATTATACTTGCTAACAGAAAACATTGGAATGGATGATTTTGACCACTGAAAAAAACGAGTTCCAACCAAATGTAAACATTTAGATAAATCACATTCATTTCAGTGACATTTTCCAATTTGTTATGAAAAACATTTCAACCAGCAATTCAAAGAAGACTTTTGCAGCTTGTTTTTCCTTTTCAAAAGCTGTACGTTGCCACTTGTCTTTGAGAGGCTGATTTTCTCAGTTCTTAACTTCACTCTCTCTGTTTGCTATGGAAATTCAAGAGAAGAGAATAGGAATGAAAGTGGATTTTATTACATTTTGCCAACTCTACTTCTTTCATTTTCACTTATTTTTCAGAGGAGAAGACAAGGGTTAATTAAAAAATTAAGAGAAAATGAATAACGTAGCTTTGAAATCAATGTTTCTTCCTCTGGAAAAACTAAACTACCAGATACTTCAAAGAAAACCTTCCTCTCTTTGCTTATTCTTGCCTGAAATCCTAAGGAAACTAAACTTAAACTATTCATGATCAGCTGGCATGCGTGTTTGCTGTTTTATGCACCATTTTTACTATCCTCTTGTTCATGCAGTCTTCCTTACTAAGTTGTACAGCCAACAGACAACTTCAACCTGATTTGTCAGGAGAGAGAATTATTAAAGTCCTCCTAACTTTCAGTGGTATAAGTGGCTTTAGGAAAGAAAAAAAGAGGTTTGAGAGGGGTTTTTAATAAGAACAAGTAGTGATAGGAAAAGGAGGGATGGGTTCAAACTGCAAGAGGGACAATTTAGATTAGGTATAGTATGTTCTTCCCTCTAAGGGTGCTGAGGCAGTGGCACAGGGTGCCCAGAGAAGCTGTGGCTGCCTCATTCCTGGCAGTGTTCAAGGCCAGGCTGGACAGGGCTTGGAGCAAGCTGTGCTAGTGGAAGATGTCCCTGCCTGTGGCAGGGGTTGGAGCTGGATGAGCTTTAAGGTCTCTTTCAACACAAATCCTTCTATGATTCTGTGACTTTGTTGCTCACATTGAGTCATCTTGCATTGACTGGGAGGTCCTGGAGCAACTGTAACACACAAACAAGACCAACAGATCTGATACAGGAACTACTGAAATCCATTGCTGATGGTGGAGGTGGTGGATTCAGGGCTCCCATAAACAGAGATGAGTTTGAGCCGTTAGGGTCGGAGCAATGGGACTAATCTGTACCTGCAAATCCAGATGTTCCCAGAAGCATCTGTGTTTGTGAAGATGTGAACAGCTGCTGAATTCCATGGGGATCCTGTCATTTCTAGTTCTGCAAGGGCTGATGCAATGTTCTTCTACAACTCCCCAGGGGTTATGGTCCTGGGTCCTTGACTTTGAGGGAAGAAACCACCAAGCTGGGGACTTCAGGAAGAACTCTGTTTGCAAAGCCCACAGTAGCCTGGAGAGGCCGGATTTAGTGCACCACGGGTTTGGTGGCCCATTGATGGTTAAAGAGAAAGTGGAAATCATAAAAGGCTCTTCCTTCTGGTCTTTTGTCTCTGGAGAGAAAGTGAAGGCTCTGCTAGTCAATGCTTTTTGTCAAGCAGGCTGGACCTGCCATGGTTTGCAGACATGGGGATCCCTTGAGATGCATCACAGACAGCACCGGCAGTTAAACCATTAGTGTCTGTGTCAGCGAGACTCCACAAAACACAAAAAGGAGTCACTGGAACATGTGTAATATGAGAGAGAGTAAAAAAGATGTGGCATTTTGGCCTGCTAATTATGTAATTCTTTAAACAAGCTGTTTAAGCCCTCCCTGTGCTGATGAGTTGCGCTGATTCCCGTTTTAATTAGCACATGAATAAGTGAGGTAAGGTTCCCTGCACACCTATGGAAGCAGAAAGATTTATGACCCTGCAGCTGTCTGCTGCTGTTTCTGGAACCTGCCCCACACCCCTACATACAATATACACAGCAGAGATCCCTTTGCTGCCAAACTAGGGAGAGCACAAGCAAACTGAGCAGAATGGGGTCATTTCCCAGAATTTGCTGTGTTGGCAAGGGTGAAAATACTCCAAAATAAAGGAATTACACTGGTGATCTCAGCATCCAGCCTTAAGGATGGTTTCATTATGCCTTGGTGCTGTATAAACACATGGCAAAGGGCGCTCCTTGCCCCAAAGAGTTTACAGAGAGAATAGTCATGGTAAGGGAGGTATAGGCAGATTTACAGAGAGGAACCACAGTGCAGCATGACTTGGTGACCTGCCTGAAGTCCAAAATGGAGAAATGGAGATCTAAGTCAGCTCTGGTTGCTGCAAGGCCACGGATGCAGCCCTGAAGTTGTATCCATGGGTTTGAGGCAGGTTTCTGGGTTGTTGGGGGGTCCCAGGAAGGCAATGTGGATAGACAAGGTTGGACCTCATCAAATCTCTCTCCATTTGTGCTTTGGGTGGTTTTCTTTTGGTTTTCCATTTCAAAAGACCCAGATTCTCTTGGAGCCTATTGAGCTGAGGACACAGCTGGAACTCAGTTTTGACTAGGGACAGACAAATTCATTCTAGGGATATTCATGTAAACTCCCTTTATAGCTGCTGCTCCAATCAAATCTAAGGGCAAGCAACCTTGGGGTGTAAGCACTGCTGTCCATCCTGTGCTCCAAGTAGGAGAAGATTGTGGAAAACCAAAAATAAATGGCAGAAGCCATGCAACCAGCATCCAAATTGAGGGCTCTCACAGTCTTAGCCTGTTTTGCTCAACCTTAAGCCAAAGGACAGCAACTAACTTGGTTTTTGGAATGCAGTGAAAGTTTCTATCCAAGGTCCCTAAAGGTGGGTATCCCAGAAAAGCAGCTCTAGGTAAGGAACTCTGGAGATGAGACCATCTCTCCTGTGACCTTCAGCTGAGTCTGCCTGCATCCTTGCCTAGCTGTCAAAAAGATCCCCATGGCATGGACCCTGCCTTTCTAGAGTCACTTACCAGGTTCCTTACTTTGGGGACCACTGGAAGAGGGGAGATTTAGATTAAACATTAGGAAGAAACCCTTTACTGTGACAGTGGTGAGGCATTGGCACAGGTTGTCCAGAGAAGCTGTGGCTGCCCCATCCCTGGCAGTGTCCAGGGCCAGGTTGGACAGGGCTTGGAACAACCTCCTCTAGTGGAAGGTGTTCCTGCCCTTGGCAGGCATTGGAACAGGATGAGCTTTAAGTTCCCTTCAAATCCAAACCATTCTAGGATTCTATGAATATAGAGTGCACATGTGGGAGTCACATAGGGGGGTTTCAGGCCTGGGACGACCCAGCTTTGTAGGATCCTTTTCTCCTAATCTGCAATTCCCTCCTGGTATTCACTGTTTGTTGACCCAGAGTCTAGCTCTTCCTACAGCCTCATCCCTTTGGTTGAAACCACCCTGCATCTCCCTAGGTAAACACCTACAGAACCTCACCCCAGCTCTCTACAGCGATTAGGTGCTGCTGAGATCACTCACCTTTGTTAGACCACAAGCCTGAGTCTCACGATGGTACCTGTGATAACCCCAGTATTTGCCTTCTGGCTCTCTGTATTCCCAGTGTGCATTCCTCTCCCTGGGGAAGCTCCCATGAACTTGTCACCAGATGCCAAGGAGGGGCTGGAGCACCTTGCCAGCACCTCTCTTGTCCCTGGGCTGGCATGAGAAGACATTCCCCAGTCAGATGCAACATTCACATTGGACACTCCTTAGCAACACTCATGTGAAGCCACACATGCCACCAGTCTCATCTCTTCCACCTCCAGACACCCCAGCCCACGTGGCATCAGGAGTTGGGTGCTAGAAGGGGCTGAAATGCACCACCCCCTCCAGTACCTCAACACTGTGTGTGTAGAGTTTGTGCAAACCACGGATGAAGAAGAGCAGCCACCTAGCCCTTAGATGAACAGCAGTGGCATGTAGTGTTCTACAGACCTATAGAGGGTCCTTGATACCTGTCTGGGTTGTAAGTATGGATGACCAGAATCCACGTGCAGTATGGGGAGGTTCAGATTGGATATTAGGACAAAAGTCTTCATCAAAATGGCTGTCCATCACTGGAACAGGCTGCCCAGGGAAGTAGTTGAGTTACCATCACTGAAGATATTTAAAAGATGTGTAGATGTGGCACTTAAAGCCACAGCTTAGTGGTGGACCTGGCAGTGCTAGGTTTATGGGTGGATTCTGTCTTAAGGCTCTTTGACAATAAACAATTCAGTGATCAACAAACTGCCTGCCACCAAGCTCTCCCTGGAATCACAAACAGGCAGATGTGTCACACTACCTAAGTCTGTCCTTGTAAATAAGCCAAGCCAGAGTTTTATTCAGGCCCCTAGGACAAGAACATGCATGTGACACAAGACTACAGATTGAGTCTGTAAGGGACTTCTAGATGTTTTTTGCTTGGAGACCTCATAGCAGCCTTCCAGGATCTGAAGGGGGCTATAGGGATGCTGGGGAGGGACTCTTCATTAGGGACTG
>JAOEHX010016426.1:0-15983 GCA_025448015.1 Bolborhynchus lineola | reverse complement strand
ATATGCGCACCCATATAATCAGAATAAAAGCTGACAAAAAATAATGTGTATCCTTCAACAACTTCTAAGTGTTTTAAGATGACTTCTAAGTCGTCATTAAAGACTAGAAAATTAAATAACAAAATTTCCTCATGTCCATTTCCATCTAGGACACCATTGCTCTGAGATCGAGTCAGGTAATTCAGATCAGGAAAACAATACATAAGAATTCATAACAAGAAATTATTCTTCCTGCTGTAAAACTTTACAAGGTGCTAATAAAAAAAAAATAAACATCCGGTTTTGAACAGATAATTCAGGTAAGAGTAAAGAATGTATTTTGTGCCTTCCCACCACTGTTAACAATAAATCTGGATGTCAGTGACATTGCTTAAAGAAGGAAAATGACAGAGATGGATTACCTCTGCCTTTACCTTGGTCTTGAAAGCCTGGTCTTACCTGAGCGGTTGTTAGGAGACATGCGCACAGGAGAGATGGAAGGCGTGCGTGATGAAGAGTACGGTCTTTGCCGATCCCTTTCTATTGTTGAAGATGAGGCTACAAAGTGATACTGTGACCATCCATCCTGCAACATCAAACATTATGACAGTAGTCAGTGAAAATACTATACATGCCCCATTTTAAGTAATTTGCCCCAAATTATGTAAATGCCCCAATATAAGTAATTTTCTCTAGTTTTTTCACTCCATGTACATAAGCAGACTACTACCTCTTCCCTGCCACTGGGTGGCAAATATTCTTAGTGGTGCAGGATATGACATACTGACTGTACTGACATACGATAAGAAATATCAAAATGCAGAAAGTGCTATAAAGTAACATATTTCTGGAACACTCAAATTATGATAACACTGAACAACATTTTATGATATTTGTTTAATAGCTCTGTCTTTTTCTATGCCTCTATTTTCACATTCCAAATGGCATTCTGGCTATGAAAGTTCCAAATCAGAAGACTGCTTGTTTTCATGGTGAAACCCGGCTTCTGCTTTGAATCATTTCTATCTTATAAGGAAGTTTTGGAGTAAGTAGATGGGGACAGTTATATTAACTGCACATTTATTCACATGTGAGGGGAAAAAGAATCAGTGCATTCTTCTCATTGCATTTTTTCCCCAAAATGTACAGAAATGGTGATGTATCAGAAAAGACCCATCCAAAGAAAGAAATACAAACACTAGAAACAGCTAGTTCAGAAATAAAAAAGGAGATTTTAATTTGTTCATGTTTTACTCCCATACCATAGTATAATGAGATAATCCAAAATAATGGCATTTAATTTTTTAAAAGGACATTGAGAATAGTTTGAAAGCATCACGAGAGAATACACTGACTTTTGCTACTGCTCTTCGTAAAATCATAGAATCATAGAATGGTTTGGGTTGGAAGGGACCTTAAAGATCATTTGGTTCCAACCCCCTGCAATGGGCAAGGACACCTTCCACCAAACAAGGCTGCTCAAAGCCCATTCAACCTCATCTTGAACAGTGTTTCAAATGACTTCAAGTAGTGATAGATTTTAACTGTCTTCATAACTGCTTAATGTTAAATCTAAATCAGTAACAGAGTTTTCCCAGTCTCACACTAAAGGCATAAGTCTTTCAAAATTGCTAACTTTCTGTTGGGCTCAGTGAAAATCGAGTCAAGTGCCTGGCACAGCACTAAACAAAATTTTTGCAGTGAAATGCTGTATAAAAATAAACCAAATAAAGTATAACCAAAACCCAATTTTCCTCTTGCTTATAGAAAAATATTTCTCCATTGGGGTGGTAAAGAATATTCCCCCCACACACCTCAGGCTGCTCCAGACATCCAATCTTGAACCCCACCCCCTCCCATGCTCTGTCTTTGCCCAAGAAATTTTCATACAAGAAAATGCAAGGAAGAAAACCAGTTAATTAATAAAAAAAAAGATGAAAGAAGAAATAGTTGATCTTTAATACAACTTGCTTACACCAAAATTTTCTATATGCGATCTCTTATGCGCAACACTACTTTTAAACAAGCTGCATCCTCCAACCTAGAGGGAGAATCAATCAGAAACACCAACAAGTGTAAAGCCCTACGTTCTTAAATCAAACTGGACATTATTAGAAAGTTTTCAATATATGTACATATATATAATGCATATATATAAAATGTGTATTTTTAAAGAAGAACTGTTAGTTTTAGAACTAATAGCTATAACGAATAGCTAAAGCACAAGAATCTTATCCAAGCATCAGTACTGTAAATAACATACTTAGCAATATTTTTCCTTCTCCTGGTTAATAGTAAGTTGCACAGTGATTTCTCTACTATAAGAATGAAGTAGCAAACCTGTGAGAAGCCCATGACTTTATCCTGATGAAGAAAAATGGTTCCCTTCTTCCTCCTCTGAGGTCAGATGTTCTTACCAGAGAGGTGACTCTCTATAATTTACTCTGTTACAGTTTTCTTATCATTTATTTTTTCTTAACGAGACTGCTGAAGAGTAAGATAACAAGAAGGCAGACTCCCGGTCAGATAAAAAAGAGAAAAAATAGACTATTTCTTACTGCCTGCCTGCAAAAGGAGGAGACATCAGTCATGCTTACATAGTGCAAGCCATAAATGCTTCCAGCTTTGTGAATCTGGATACATGCATTACCAGGTACACTCTCCTTTGGCACTCTTGCTTCCCTCAAATAAACCCCTGGCATGTGGGTCAGAAAAAAGGGACCCAAATCTTCCCCTACATGTTTCTTCCTGTTTATTCCAACTGTATTGTTTACATTAATACCTGGACCGTGTTTCTGATGGGAATTGGATGAAATCCACTGTTATCTGCACAGTCCAACAACTCTACAGGAAGAGTGTGTGGCAGCAGTTTTGTTCTGCAGAGTATCAACAGGTGCTTTGTCAATGTTGCTTCCTCTGAAACAGCACTGCAAGGTGTCTCAACAGTGAGGCAGCAAAATCCAGCTGTAGCTGGGACGCAAGCAACAGCATTCTTCTGTATGGCAAATGTTTTTTTCTTCTCTGCAAGTTTTCATTTTTCTCTCTGCTGAAAGTAGTGCCTACAGTGAGGTCTTCAAATAAAATCTGCTACAAACTTCCACGTTTGCAAGCCTGATCAGCTCAGTAAGTCAGGCAAACAATAAACTAACCCCAGTATTGTGGTGACTGCCACTGCTTTTGTCTAAACAAGGTATATTGCTGTCACTGCATGGCAACCTTCATGGTGCTTTTCAACAGCATTATGAGCTCCCAGACCTCACAGTATTTCAAAATCCTACTACTTTTAAGTCATCTATCTTAAGCTCCCTTATGCCACAAGGAAAAAGCTTTTTTCTGTGGAAAGGTAAACAGTTTGCAACATATTTATTAAAACTATCCCCATCAACAATTCCAAAAGCTATTAGCGTTAAATATTGAAACTAATTTTTAAGAGCCTAAAGGGAGTATTTTCAATTTAATGCCGAGATAAATACCACCTGACGTGATGGCTGCTTTCATTAGTTTGTTTCAGCTCTAGTGCCTGTAATGAAATTTAATTAAATTGATTTGGGTACTTTAAGGTACAGTATATAGCAGTGTCCTGCAGAGAAGGAAGCTAACTCAAAACCAAAGTGTGTGAGACTGCATTTCAGAAACCAATTTACTGGCCATAAACATGATCTAGGAGAGGAAGAGTAACACAAAAAGATCTGACAAATTGGAAAGAAATTCAATGCAGTTCTGTTACAGAATGGATGCATTTGTTAACTTGCAACAATTAATTAATAGCTGGCAACTGCACACTACAAGAGTACAGAAATACCAGTATATGTCCTTATTATCTCTTCCAAGGTATCTGCTACTGGGTATTTCCCTGTATTGTCACTATAATGGATAAACATATTCTCTCTCAAGTACAATTCATAAAGTCCAAACATTAAAGCTGGATTGGCAGTAACATGTTTCCAGTGATATGCTCTTGGGAAAACTGCAAGAATTAAATGCAGGGCAGTTGTTGGATAACCACTGCTGAAAACAAAAATGATACTGTATTCTCACTAATCATTTACTGGGCTTAAAGAGTGAACAGGTCTTTTGTCTCCCTGCCTAATTTTAAATAATTTGGAAAACTAATAATTTTCTTCAGGCCCGTGGGAAATAATTATTTTGTCAGGGTGACTAAATGTACTATGCCAAACTCCTACTGCATAGGCATGTTATGAAAAACGTAATTTAGGTTTTCCACATTATGCTGTTTGCATTTAAAATGCAGAGGAAAAGAGAAAGCATTTTTCTATTGTATTTGCAAGAATTTCAAATTTTCAGAACTCTCTGGTTGTAAAGTCCTCAACCTGAGGAGATGGTCTGTGGAGGTAGATGATATTAGACACAACATTTTCTCACTTGTACAGTAACAAAAACACTGTGAGGACTGACTGAAATTAAGCCCTGATGGGAACTGACACTGTGCTCAGACCACAGGGAAACAGAGCTCCTGACTGAAGAATTCACAGATGAGAGGAAAGAGAGGGGATCAGGCATTAACAAGGTGGTAAGGAATGGGTGGCAGAGTTGGGGACGGAACACCAGCATTGCCAGCCTTGGTGCAGTGCTTAGCTTGGATGACCTCACGACATCCACTCCAAAAGAAACTCTACACCAGCTCATGTGCAAATAGCCAACCAACAAAAATAAAAACAAGTCCTATCCACTGACCGATTATGCTTATCAGCTGCTAAGGAGATACTGACTTAAAAAGCACTGAGTTGTTTAGCAAAACAGTATGACGGCTGCATGCGCATGAGTATCTTCCAATGCTGAAAAGCATAGTCTGCCCTGACTTCCGGCCACTGATCTCCTAACACTGTAGAGAAGAAAAAGAGCAACTTCTTGGAGGCAGCGAAATATCACTAGGGAAAAGAAACAAAAATGATGCAACAAACCCAATAATGAAACAGCTAAAACCTGAGAAACTACAGAGGATGTTGTGTCCTGCCTCCCCCAGGTTTACAAACTTGCCAGCATGCTACTACTTGGTTCAGGTCTGATCCTTCTGTGACTTGATTTAATAGACATTTTTCCAGATGACTTGAAGCACACAGGACCGGACCTGTTTTGTCATTCTACTACTTCTTTATCTGTAAGCCAGCATTTTACTATTTCTAGGATATTAATTGTGATAACCACTGCTCCTGTAATGGTAATAAGCTGTTGAAACGTGATAGGCAACCACCTGCAGGAATCAGTAACTAGACCCACCATGGTGTCAGAAGCTGGTGATACAGCAACAAAACAAAGTGCCTGTAAGTACGTAGCATAGGATCTACTTGCTTTGAAACTCAGTCAGACACTGCTTTGAGTTCCTCGTGTTGCTTCTTTTGCAAGCTGAAGCACTACTGTCAGGTTAAATGAAACATCTGGACTGCTGTGCACCAGTGTGACACTGTCTAGAGTAAAAGATAAATCTGATGTGAATTAAGTCAAGGCTCATCAGACTTACACAGGTCTGGGCAATTCTTCACTGGGAATTTGTTGTCAAGACGCTAATAAGACATAACAGAAATTAGAACTGGATCAAATTATCCACATGCATTGACATATGAAAGTTATGTGTGAGACCCGACTGTGGTGAGTAATCTAAAATGGTAACAAGGTTGGGTTGATTCGCGTATGTATCTCACGGATGTGCTTCAAATGTTCACCAACAACCACAGTTATCATTAGGCTTTAAAAGCTGGGATTGTATAATTTTCTTTTCATACAAGAGGAAGAATAAATTCCCAGTGCTTCTCAACAGAGATACTGAGCCTGACTTCTCCCTCTCTGCCAGCCCCATGGCAGCAGAGGCTAACTACCCCCCACTAATACACCTGAATATTGAGTGTGCTAGCAGGACTGCTCCCTCAGTGCCGAAGTAGCTGACAAGGAAATGTCAGCTGCTAAAGGAGATGGAGAGTTGGCAGTTCTCTAAAAAAGCCACTGCCTTTCTACTTGAAGTGTTCTGACTTTGACAGCGGATTTCAACTAAACGCTTACAACTTCAATAACTCCAGAAACCCTCTTGAAAAATCAATCAAACAGTTTTAGATAAACTAACTTAAAAAAAAAAGGTATTCTTTATTTTTTTCTTTGAATTTACAGTGCCAAATCCTATTATCAGTAAATGATTCCTGGAATGATTGTCCTTTCTGGATTTGTCTGCATTGTTTCCAGGAAAACTCAAAACCAACAGAAAATAGCTGGGCATTGATCTGCTTTATGATGCATTTTGAATAGATTACTTCACTGATGGCTTTTCACTCCTACCATCTAAGCTGCAAACAGTTATTAAGCAGTATATTGATATTTTTACTCCTAAGATTTTATGTTTTCCTTCCAAAGTGGTAACCCAAGATATGTTTCTGAAGGGAGGAGGGATTGAGACTGGAAGATCCTGGCATTCTCCCACCTTACATGTTAGCAGTTGCTCTTTGGGTTAAATCCTTCAAACTAATTCTGTATTAAGCCTACAACTGGAAATCTGCAGTAATTTTAGTGGCTTCAAAAGACAAAGAGTTGCTGACTCCAACTGTCCCATCTGTCCTCCTCTCCTGAAGAGTCATGAGCCAGTCTGTCAAAAACAAAGTGAAGAATACAGATCACTGAAGCTAATCTTAATTTGAGGACTGTTGTGTTTACGAAGGGGGCCTATAGGGATGCTGGGGAGGGACTCTTCATCAGGGACTGTAGTGAGAGGACAAGGAGTAACGGGTTCAAACTTAAACAGGAAAAGTTTAGATTGGATATGAGGAAGAAATTCTTTGCTGTAAGGGTGGTGAGGCAGTGGAATGGGTTGCCCAGGGAAGTTGTGAATGCTCCATTGCCGGCGGCGTCCAAGGCCAGGTTGGACAGAGCCTTGGGTGGCACGATTTAGTAAGAGGTGTCCCTTCCCATGGCAGTGGGGTTGGAACTAGATGATCTTAAGGTCCTTTCCAACCCTAACTATTCTATGATTCTATGATTATAGTATCTTTTCCAGTTTATGAAAGCTGGAAAATGACATAAACCAGAGAAATTATTCAAGGTTAGGGGATAAAATAATTCTGATAAAAGTGCAGAAGTTGCTCACAGTATGTCCACTCAGCCACTGGTTATAGAAAAATACTATTTGCTTTCCATGCCTTCCGATGATGATGCTGCCAGTTAGTTACTGTTTACACGTTATGTATGGATTATGACACCCGCTGCTCTGCAGGCCTGGGAGGAAAGCCACTCACTCCTCCCCTGCAAAGACATAACAGAGGGGAGAAGATGGAGACCCTGCTGAGAGCACCAAAGGAGCAGTGTCATCACCTGAGCCAATGCAAAGAACAGAGGTGGCTGGACTGGGCAGGGAAGGACCAAGCCAGCTGGGTGGCAAAGCTGCCACTGGAGCATCTGCCTCTCCTAGGGGCTCTCAGCCCCCTGCCTCAGTGCCTGATGCTGGGGGGGTGCCTTGCTCCTCCCCAGCGGCATCCCAGACACAGCAGAAGTTCAATTGCTTAAGAAGCTAAAAGACAAATACATATTTAGGGAAGCATCAGGCTTAAAGAAGGGCTCCTAAACAGACAGATATTAAACACAGCAAAACTGTCTGGAACTGGATAAAGATTATTAAGTTTTCTGTAGGCTCTTTAAAGTGACATTTTCAGAATCAGTGGTTAAACTCATTCTTTTTGAAACGAGACATGTTCCTCCCATCCTCCATCTCAGCTTCTCTGAAAGCAAAGCTATTATGCTCCTATTGTCAGCATTCCACCCCAAAATCATCAAGAATATATTCTCTCCCTGTTTTTCTCCTGTCACCACAGAGCCTGAGGTGTATTCTTCTGAGAGTACCACCCAATCTTTTCCTTTCAAAATAACCAGAGAGACTTGACTGGTTTTCTCTTTTTCAAGTGCCTTTTTTTGGTGTGTACTGTTATCATCTTCTAATCACATATTGTCTACCGTAATTTTACATCCCATCCCTTGATTTTAGCTATGAAGAGACACATGATAAGGGAGAGAGATATGTTAATTACTTGCCAAATCTGTCCAAGTGAGAAACAGCTAGGTAGCTATCCCTGGTTGTTTTACATAGTTAGTGCAATAGGGATGTATCAGGGAATCACTGAGGCATTACTTTACCTATCCGTAATTAATTATTGATTTCCTGTTGTGCAAGTTGCAAAGATGACAAGACCTAATCTGATGAATAAAATAGCTATAAGAAAAGGGAATCGTTTGTGAGGCAAAGCATGAAGGACAAGACTTTAGATATGGCAGAGTTCATTATTCATTTTGCTGAGGTTATATGCAGCTAAATAATAAACCTTTCAAAACACTGCAATAAAATGAACTAAATTCATTTTTCAAAGCATCTCTTTGCCTCTTAAACAGAAATAAAATTCTTTTAATGTAGTTTAGAGAAAATGAAGGTTATTTGGTCCTTTAGATAGAATTTCTGTTTTTCTATTTTCCCCTGAAAAAGGTATGTAAGCTATAATTTAAATTGTTAGAATCACAAATAACTATTTTTGTTTGTACCTTGTATGAACAAGAAAACCTGCATCCCAGAAAAGTGTTTACAATCATTTTTGACTTGCATTGTCATTTTCATTCCAGTAATGCAATTTCATCTATCTTAAAGTATTTATGCCCTAGAAATGCAAACTCTGCCTCTTGCCCACAAAATCTCAAGGGTAGGACAAATACTACTTTATGCTCAGGGTCAGCGCTAACCAAATGCAACTCTTCTATTCTACCTGTGGGCAAAAACCATAAAAAAAACATAAAAACAGATCACTATCAGAATAAAATATGCACTATTGTCTCTTCTGGTGAAAAACAAGGTAGGATTGCTGATACTGACTGTGATCAAGAGCCCTCAGGACTTTCTGCATCCTAAAGCGTGGCACTGTGGCTGAAAACCATACGTATTTTACTCAAAGATGTACCTGCCTGACAAAAAGGGAATCTGTGCCCTTTTGGAAAAATCACTAGATAAACTCATGGTGTCCCTAGGTTTAGGTCAAAAGCTCTTGCATGAGTACTCTTTAACTAAAGAATTAAGATATCTGACTGCTTACTGCTAAGCTGTATTAGTTTAAAGGAACTGCTGCTTTGAACATGTAGTTTCATTATTAACACTTAGACTTAATAATGAGAAGAACATTAGTATCGTTAACTCAAACAGGAACACACTACTGGACCAAAGCCTACAAATCTCTAGGGGAACCACAACTTTCTGTAAAAGCACTGTGTTACACTAAAAGTAATAAAAACAATTTAGAAACTGCCAGTGAAACGCTTCATTTCCACCTCCTTAGGAAGAAGCGGTAGTTCTTTTATCAAGACATACTGTATTAGCGGGTAAACGAAGTAAAAAACCTCAGAACAAAGCACACATACTACAAAAGAGACCCCTTTCAAAATACAGTGTTTCTTTCTTTCAAGACTGAAGCAGCAGACGTATTTAGGCCGGTTTTGAATTCTGTTAGCAGTTTTAGCACAAGAGGGAAAAAACAAGAAGGGCAACCACAACAACTTCTCAGCAATTTTTTCCCCGCCCATTATTAGATCATGTAGAATATTAAAGAATGTTCAGCATGACCTAAAGTAGGATACTGACGCACTAGCTTAGTATTTCACTGAACTTTGATTGAAATCTACATGCACTGGCCACATTAAACAAACACTTTTAAACTCCTTATAGGACCCAGAAGAAGGAGGATGATGATAGCGTAAGTACAGCAACAGATGCCCAGTGTTACATGTCAGACCATCACAGCTAGACTATTTACCTCTGAAAAGAAAGTATGTTTTTATTGCCATAGTAATAAATTCAATTTGATTTCCATCCCCTCTGTACTGCTTGTATATACTGTTACTACTAGTAAAAGTTCTACTGATCTTACTCGTTTACAAAAGTGTAAGCAGCCATCCAACATACCCATTGAGGTTTGTGGGGAGAAACTGAGTTTTTCACCTACACTCTTTCCTCACACATGCTTTTGAGTGTCTATAAACCTACACATGCAAACATTAAGCATACAAGTTAATTAAAAATCGTATTTTGTTCTTAGTGTAAGAAATCATGTTTCTTGAATGGATTTTGGAGAAAAAGATGGACACAAATCAAAAATGGGTTCTCTTAACATGCATTTTTTAAAAGACTTTAAAGTCTCCAGAAAAACTTTTGGATTCTTTTCAGTATTACAAGTTTGAATCCAGCTAAATTCTGATTGCCATTAATTAATGCTATTTATAGTTTAAAAAAAATTAATACATCACTTAAGTGGACTAAAAATGCCCTGAAAGACAGTTAATTTTCTTACTATCGACTTTGTATTCAAGTATTGAAATGTAATCTCCTTCTGAGGAACCATATTTTTGAGAAGAAAAATTCTGCAGATGTGACTTCCCACTTATGCGCAACTCTCCAGATTCTGTTTGTCTACTCCTAACTCTACCCTACGGATATTTCAGAAACTTCAGTTACACAATTACCTTCAGAAGGTTCCAAGTCAAAGATACTGACTCCTGGGCTGCATTTTAAGTTTTCTTTCCTTCAGAGAAGTTCAAAGGGAAGAGTACTCTGGAGACAGACTTTACACAGCTAGGAGATTAAATGTCTCTCTTCTAAATCTGTACTTAGTAAACTTAAAAACAGACTTGTGTTTTCAGGTGAACAATACCTAG
The DNA here is from genome assembly GCA_025448015.1 of Bolborhynchus lineola. NCBI lineage: Eukaryota > Metazoa > Chordata > Aves > Psittaciformes > Psittacidae > Bolborhynchus > Bolborhynchus lineola. The sequence goes on along the minus strand of JAOEHX010016426.1, from coordinate 5,324 downwards.
TCATTCGCACATTTGTCATCTAGAATTTACCATGAGATGCTATCAATACTGAAGAGGCCTTAGCATCACATATATGTATGGATCATTCTAGAGAACTGTTTGGACAAACTTTCATTCCTTTCTTATTTGTTTAGCAGCTCTTGAGTCTGGCTCTAGCAGGTTTTGGATGAGAATGGTGTCAGCTTCCATGCACTTGTTACTGATAATTTAGAAGAGTAACTGCTAAGTTTGGTTGCTGAATTACCACATGCTACAGTGCTCAGTATTAAAGGGAAGTACTATCATGCCTTTAAGGCCCGCATGGGAAAAGCAACAGTCAAGCTCAGCTGCAGCTAATTTTCTAAGCTCATAGCTCAAGCCATTAAGGTTTATTCCTTTATGTATTCCCAAGCTCTCTTTGTTCAGACATCATGCTGAAAGGCAGCATCTTCTATGTTCATGCTGTGTTGTTCTACATACACCCCCATATTTGTATATACATGTAAGCAGATATACATATTTACCAGCAAAAGTGCAGCTCTGTCATTCCACAACCATACAAGTATTTGCAAGGAGTGGGAAAAAACCCAAACAAAACCAGAATCCAAAATCAAAAAGCAAGCCACTACTTTGGCTTTAATTGTGCTAGTCATCATATTTGATTTTTTTGGATACCATTCAGTAAGAAAGCCCACACCAAAACAGTGTAAGCATGGGCAAGGTTTGGCTTCAGCTACACCGGATTGTTTTCATGAAAACACTATCATCAGTACTGAGTCTTCAGTTCATCACAGACTGTATTTTAGACTACTGCTGATATTTTAAATACCATAGTAAACACAGAAAAAATATTAGAAAGAAACACATAAATACTGAAATAACTGAAACACAACTAAAGGAATGGTAGGTGATATTGCATAGTAAGTAAACCTTTGAGAGTACCACAAACAATTTAACTATGTAAAATGCAAAATGTTCAAAATAAATGAAGTCTATTATATGGTAAATAATGGAATTCAGAAGCATAGAACATTTGAAAACATCTCCCTCTAATAACTGTTGCAGAAACACAAATTTAGATACTCCAATATGTGTTGTCACTGTCATACAGGGAAGAACATCAATATTTTGGATCCCAAAAGATTTTCTGTCCTCTTTAGGCCAAGTAAAATATAAAAAAAATTGCAACAACATAATGGCAATCCCTTCTCTTTATAGTATTGTCTGATACTGTTAAACTCAAAGGGGGTTGGAAGGAACTAGGAAAGATATTACTTCATATGATGGATAAGGTAGAAAAATCAGAACATGAACTACTTGACTGCACAACTGAAATTATAATTATTTGCATCAAAATAAAATCAAAATAACATTTAGACTTAGCATTTTTTAATATTTTAGATACATTTTTGTCCTTTTCCTTTTTTCTTAATGGTTCTTAAAAACTAGCCAAATGATTTAGAATGATAATACTACTAGGTGAAGACACTGAATGGATTTGTGTTTTGCCAAATGCTGAGAATTTCTCTTCCCTCTCTCACCCTTTTCTTTTAAAAAGTCAAGCACAGTTTATATACCAGTTTTTCCATGTATGAATACTCCTGAATGCTTCGGCATATGCCAGTTTTTACCTGTACAGCTCAGCTCAATTTATTTGCACTATTTCCTCTTCATGATTCAGTCATGATATGTAGATAGACAAACAGAATACTATTTAAGCAGACAACTGGCAAAGAAAGAGCCAGAAATGTTCAAATTTACTTGGGAAAGTTTTGTATGATTCTTGAAAAAACTATCCTGGGAAGGCATACACAATCAAAAGACGAAGTAAGTTAAATGATAAGTTTATACAGTGATGCTGCCTAGTGCTAATTATGGTGAAAAAAAGCAGCATTGAGGTAAAAAGAAAACCTAAATTCCAGATCAACAGATCAAGATCAACAGATTTGTCTTTGGTCTGCAGCTATTACCCATTATTTCCAGCAGAACAGAAAATATGCCTTTGCTTTAATGAAGAAGTACTTCATATTTGCATGTGCATAGGGAAGGTAAACCTATCTTATACAAACACTGGAAACTAAGATACAGCATAAAATATAGCATTAATACTAACTCAACATACACATAGAAAAATCAGTAATTCCAACTTTTTTTCCAGTACCAAAGCCAATGACAATTTCATAATTAAGTATTTAATAAGCTTGCTGTCTGATAAAAAGCCATATTTAAAATGCTCACTTAAATGCAAATATCATGTTTAGAGGCAAGAAAGACTGAAACAGAAATGAAAAATGGAAGTACATATTTGAAGATGGTAATTTCTTTCGCTTTTTGGTTATTGAATCTTCATCTGCTAAAATTACTCAGATGATGCTTTAGAAAGGCTTGAATATCATAAATCCACAGAAAATTTCCACGCTTCCTTTATTTATTTAAAATCAATTTAGGAATTTGCTTAATTCCTGATTAACCAAACTAAGCAATGTCATATATCAGATGGTGAAATGCTGTGCATCTGAAGTATCATATTCCTGCTAGCTAAAGATTAAAGTGATTTACGCTCACCTAGAAAGATATTTATGTCTAAAGTATTTAAATGAGATCTCCCCTGATGGCTTTCCTCCTCCAGGCAAAATTAGTAGAAAAAAACCCTCCAAAAATAGCATAACGACTATGCCCTGTGTGACCAGCAAAAATGTGTAAATTTCTATTTTCTCTAAATATTTTAACAGAAATAATACACAGATATATATAAATAGACTAAAAGGATTCTCCAAGAATTTACTTGAAAGTTTTGCATATGTAGAAGGCATTTTGGTTTTTTGCAACAATGACAGAGTCACATTTTATTATGAAAAAATATAGGGGGAGCAAACCAAAAGACTGTACTTGGTTAAGGAAATGGAATTTTAGTACTGAAAATGAAATAGTGCTCAGTTGTGCTAATCCTCATCAACTGCAGTTATGTCTGAGGAAATCGCCATTGTTCTTATTAACAGATATTTTGAAAATAAGAATTTTAAGAGTTTAATTCACTCATGAACATACTGACTTTTCTATAGATATCCTAGTTCACCTGGGATCCTTTTACTGGAATGTGCAGCTATTGCTTCTTTCTTCCAGATGTCATTCGGCCAGAAAAGGTAAGCAAAGGGCTTGATAAATTTAATCTGCAACATAGTGCTTATCAATAACTGCCTTTCTGTTTCAAAGGCTCAGGCAGTCAAAAAAACAGATTACAGAAATGCTAGAAAGCTTGTCAGGGAACTGAATATAACGCACTTGTCCCCCTCTCTGGTACATGCTGTCCTCAGAGAGAGCAAAACTGTGCACACCTTCCTCACACAGATGAAATGAATGGGGCTGCTCTCTTAAGTGAAGCAATAATTGACATTATAATTTAAAAATACATTCTTTAGTAAGGTTTTGTTCCTTTTGATTCAAATGTCTTCTGTAGAAATTTTTGGGTACAAATCTCCACATGGATGAAACATAACAATTCAACACTGGTCAGCTGACAGCCAGAATACCTGGGTTGGGGAATAGATTCTGGTTTCTTGGCTCTGGGAGAGAGTATGCTGAGCGTGCCATGACCCAGAGTGGTGGGTTGGTGAAAATCCTCTGTCATCAGCCACACTGAAGCTTGGGGCCGCCCACTGCCACAAATCAATCAATCAGTCAATCATTTATTAATCAGGTACTTGCATTTTCATAGATAATATAAAAATGGGCTCTAGACAATGCCTTCTCTATGATGATAATCTAGCTTTCTATTACAGTGGAGTTTACCTTAAATTAATCCATCCCTTTTATAAGAGGGTGATATATTAATCTGAAAAAGTATCTTGCCAGATGTACAAAATAAATCAAGCCCCGATGAAAGATCAGCACTGCAAAAGACATATTCTCACAAGCAATTTGAGCACATGGATAGTTCCTTCAAGTCAAGCCACATTTTGCAGAATTATTATGTTATGGATTTGGAATTAGATCCTTAATGTAGGGTTTAAGTTCTGCACAGACATTTTCACTATCTAATTTCACCCTAAACTATCATCTTTTTGGGGGACATCTGACTGATCTAGATCAGAACTGGCTTAACTGCTTCTAAGGCTTCAGGCAATTCTAAACATTTTTTCCAGCCAATGATAGACAAGGCCATCTTCAGAGTGACTACTCTGACTTCATTAAATGCCTATCACAATAGTATCCCTGTTGAAGATGGCACACTATATGCTGAAGGACAGCCAACTTAAACTCTCTAGTTTCAAATAATTGGTTGTATTCTTATTCATATGGTAGGTGAGTAGCATTTATATTATTCCATGCAGAACAGAAACCTATGATAATAAATGGGGAAGAAAAATAATTTCTACAAATTCATTGTGATCTCTACTTATATAGTGGAAGATGGTGTAAGTGCGAATACAATAACAGAATGTAAACGTATTTTGTTGGAGCCTAAGTGATTAGGCAAAACAAACCAATTAACACAAAACATTCTTCTTGACAGTTCCTCCAGCTCTTTAATATTATACACATTTAATGCTAATTGAAGCTTTTTTTATAATTTTTTTTTTCATGTTAAGTTCATTTAGCACAACCCTTTTGCTCAAATTTCCTCATGCAATTTAACAAGCTATCTGTGTTTAAGAGTAGTTGGTTATTGTCTGGAAAATTGACATAGATAAGAGTTTACCAGCTAATGGAAATCTCTTCTCTTACAGTCACACCTGTATTTTCCAAGGTGTACCTGAATCTTCAGCCAGCTAGTTCCTTAGAGACCAGAGTGGGGTCCAGTGTTCCTGACACGGAAATAGGCATCTTTAAAGAATCACCATAGTAGCTCAATTCACCTTGCTTAAGTGGCTAAACATAAATGGGACAGGACCTCTTTCTGCAGGCTGTAAGCAGCACTTAATTCTCCTGCTGGCTGTACAGGTTACCAAGATACTTCAAGAAGGGTATACTGTGAGTCTGAAGCACAGGAACAAACAGAATAGCTCCTCTACCTAGTTCTTCTCAAATGCTGAGCCACCCACAGGGCTTCAGAGCATGTGACCATTAAGTACTTTGAAAATCAGATTTTAACTATTTCAGAAGAGACTTCAGAAAACAGAGGTGGATAAATTTATGAAAATATAAGTCTTATCTGTAGAGAACAAAGACGTTTGAAAATAACATGACATTAAAGTCACTCTTTGGGAGACAATATTTCATCTACTGATGAAAACCTGTCATGATCGCCTCTTTTTTTTTCACTTGCTAAGCTTTAGCAGTATCTAGACATGAATCACACTTAAATAACCTAAATATTGTCTACATGGGACTGAACCTAAACCTTA
>JAOEHX010016423.1:0-13609 GCA_025448015.1 Bolborhynchus lineola | reverse complement strand
TAGCTATAAAACCCCATATATAAGTATATAACCCCCTCATTTTTTTTATTTTTAACAAAGAAGTTAAATGAATTATCACCTGCAGCCATATTATACCACTAGAAGGAATGGATACACTAAGCTGTCTATGAAGCTTGCAGTGCACCCTAGTTTTAGTACAAGAGAAGAAGGAAGAGGTTGAAGCATACATCAAATGAAACTTTTTCAACTCAGAATAACCAGGACTAAGCACACCTACTGGATATAGCAGTGACATTTCCTATTAGATATGACAACAGTAATTTAAAAAGGCTTATAAATGAGTCATTAATAAAATTCTAATATGTAGAAAAAGACCAATCATATGCAAAGCAGGCACAATGTTGCGTTCACTCCTGTTCTTAATCTGGTCATAAACAGACACTGCCTGATCCATCCCGGCAATTTAAAAGCGGAAAATCAGGCTTGTTACTTCCCACCTTAGGCAGTGTTGAGAGGTTTCGGTATCTCTGCCTCATTGCTGACATCTGCTGTCCTGTGAACGAATCACGCAAAACATCCACCAGCCCACTTGTCCCTTCCAGCAACCATTTCTGCTTTCTCTCTCTAGAACACATGCCAGAATTCGACTCAACAGTATTTGCAGTGATTTGCATTACCAAAAACCACTCTTAGAAGACAGAGAAAAGGCATTAACTCCCTTATACTGGACAACTTTTCACCAGGAGATACTGACTGCGCATGACGCTGCCGCTAGCTATTGACGCTTCTTCCCTTCTAAGATGTGTACCATCTCCTTCCCCCTGCTGAATAGCACCTGCCTGCAGGAGCACACATTGCTTCAGTGCCAAACACGGTCCCAGGCCTCACTCAGACTGCAAGCTTGGCTGCACCAAGCCTCTTCAATTTGGCCTTCATCAACAGAAGTGCACACACATCTCTCAGACTCAGGCACAGGATGGATTTTAAGGAAAGCAAATTATTGAGGAAGAAGCTCATTGATGATGTTTCTTGTTAGACACAGGTAACACACAATCTTACATGCCACTGGAATTATTGATTTCTGTATAGAAACATATTTAGAGACAATATAAACATTTCAACTTTACCTGGACCAGGCTTCTGTCAGGAGTTAAGACACCTAAATTATGGCATATTAAAGTATATTCTTAACATAAGCTTGGCAGCATTGCAGTAAAAATATACAGAAAAGCAGTGTGAACACAATGTGCCCTTGTGTATTCCCCATGTCTCCTGCTGACACTTGGGAAGGGTCTTCCTGCAGGTCCCAGGCCATCTCTGCCAGCCCCACACACAATCCCGAAGCAGTCTAATGATTTTGGACACCCAGTTTGTGCAAAAGTGGCTCTATCTGGCCATTCTACAATGCTACTGTCAGTGCAGTAATTACTAGACCCAAATAGGAAGAGTGAGAATGCTATTAGGTTTGGGATGCACCTCTACAGCCAAAGTAAAACTTATTCAACTTAATATTCACAGCAGATTTTGAGCTGTTTGGAAAGATGACGAATGGAAAATGGTTACCATATGCCTCTCTGCTCTGTGTTAGGACTCGGGAACCAAGCAGACTGCACTAGCCCTCTCTCTTGCCAGACAACCCCTGTATTGTTTCGTTCCTAACAGCTAATGAGTTGCAGAACAAAAATCTGAACATTTAAATACAAGCAAACAAACAGCAGAACAAAACTCTGCCTAGAACTAAAGCTGACTAAAGCAGTGTGGCTTCAACATCACTTGCTGCTTGGAAACCTTGCTTTTTACTCTCATTTACTCTTTACTCCTTCTCTGTTCCTTTACCATTTGTTTGCTTTATTTTCCAACTGAGCAGACCATGGGTTGGTAGAAGGCAATTATTTTTTACACCCTACCACAACACAAAAAGCAAAAAGAATGAGTGGGATGAGTGTGGACTTGCAAGACAGAAAGGTTCTTATATCCTGGGATCCATGTGAGAAAAACTAAATGCTGAGCGTACAGGTTAATAGGTAGGTGATATACAAGAATCTGTAAGCTGTATACACTAATTTTTTACCAACTGAAATCAAGTGATACTTCTTTTTGGATGTGAGGGAAATAAAAACAATACCATCTGGAACTCTTGAAAAACATCCTTTATTTTAGCAGCATCAGATTTCTAGAGTGCAATGGTTTATCTGGCAAGCCTTTGTTATACTTGAGATATGGTTTCTTTTCCAATTTCATATTTAATTCCATCAAAGAACGCGTTATTTGGTAATTCTGTACCATCAGTATTGATTATAGAAGAGCCAGGAGAGTCTCCCGCAACACATAGGACCATCTCCTCTCCATCCCCAGCACTCTCTGGTTTGAACGTCTGATTTATATGCCTAGAGATCCAGGTAAGGACAGAGATGAGGCAATGAGAGCAGCAAGACTGTCCCCAACATGCAGCAGCATCAAGGCAACTGTATGCTTAGACATGAGTAGGTCTGTGTCCTGTGTCTTGAACGGGGATTCATCGTCCTTCAGAACAGATAGTTTAAAATGAACCTTGAATATAGCACCTTGACTTGTGCTGTGTGATGTAATTATTTTTAAAATATGGCAGATGTTCCAGCATTATTTGCAATGTTAACCAGAGGGCTACCTTGCAAGGCTCTTCTGCTGATAAAATTAATCTTCTAAGAAAACATTCATCTATTATCAGCTATGAATCAACACGTAGCTACAGATAAGCATAGAGACCACAACAAAAATTGCTTTATGAACTTCAAGAGAGCAACCAGAATATATTAAAAAAACTCACTTCTGTGTTAAAGGTACATTTTTGAGGCCTCTCTCAGAGCTAAAGACTTTGGTCCTTCTCATCCATCAACACTATTTGCCTTCTTTCCTCATCGTGGATTCATTTCGTATCATCTCTAAGCATTCACTCATTAAACTATGAATCAGCTTGAATTTTCTTAAATTATGCTAATCTTCTTAGTTGTGCCGTAGATTTTTGCCCCTGAGAGGAATAGAGTATTTGTACAAATTTGTTGCCATTACCCTTTCGTTTTCAGTGGGTAGCCCTAGCATTCCAAGAAGTGCGTTTCTCCCATGAGCAAGCATCAAAATAAGTGAAATCTACACTAGCTTCACCCACACCAAAATCCTGTCCTGTGCTATTATAGAATGGTTTGTGCTGGAAAGGACCTTAAGATCATCCAGTTCCAACCCCTTGCCATAGGTAGGGATGCCTCACACTAAACCATGTCACCCAAGGCTCTGTTCAACCTGGCCTTGAACACGGCCGAGGACAAAGCATTCACCACTTCTTTCAGCAACCTGTGCCAGTGTATCACCAATCTCACCAATCTCACAGTGAAGAACTTCTTCCTTGTATCTAACCTGGACTTTTGCTGTTTCAGTTTAAGCCCATTGGTTAGAAACATTGGAAGGAGGACAGTTAGACAGGGATAAACATGGAACAGAGACCATCTTCTGAATACTTCTAGGACAGGTAGAAACTCAGAAACACTGAGGTGTTTAAGTTCAATGCTTGTTTTTATTTATTTCCTTTTTTCCCTCAAAAATTACTGGCAGTGTTCAAGGCCAGGTTGGACAGAGCCTTGGGTGACAAGGTCTAGTGTGAGGTGTTCCTGCCCATGGCAGGAGTTTGGAACTGGATGATCTTAACATTCTTTCCAACTGAAACCATTTTAAGATTCTAACGTGTACAGAAAGGATTCACACTATAAGACCGATTAGCATACCTGGGAGGGGGGAGATTCAACAGCTGCTTTCTAGGGATTAAAAAGTACACATGTTATCATATGAAAACTTCCAGCTCTCCTGAACCCCTTACTTTCCTCTCTCCTTGACTCAGAACATTCCTACTCTGGAAGAAAACATTTTAATATAGGCATTTCCTTCACCACCTCCTCATCAGTCTGTAGGCACGTCCCACACACTAATTACAGATGTTTTATAACTGCATCCAAAGGGCTTTGCTGCTCTGGGGCCTAGAAGATGGCAAATCATAGAAACGTAGAATCAACTAGGTTGGAAAAGACCTTTAAGATGATCAAGTCCAACCATTACCCCACCACTGCCAAGGCCACCACTAAACCATGTCACTAAGGGTCTCATCTACACAGTTTGTGAACAGTTACAGGGATGGTGACTCCATCACTGCCCTGGGCAGCCTGTTCCAATGTCCAACTACACTGCCAGTGAAGAAATTCTTCCTAATATCCAACCTAAACCTTCACTGGTGCAACATTAGGCCATTACTTCTTGTCCTGTCACTTGTTACCTGGGAGAAGAGATCGACTGAAATGATTCTGATGAAGATGTGTCCAAGTGCAGTGGAGCTGGAGAGAATATATAAAGAGGCCCCTCCTTGCTGTCTGGTGAAACAGTCTTGGAACAGCATGCCAGACTGGAGGTCGACGACAGGAAAGTAAAGACAGACAATATTTAGAAGTCAGTCACTAATTCACCGAGGAAGCCCTTTTCATATGGCAAATATCACAGGTGGGGACTCAGGGGAACAAGCACAACTGGGCTGAAAGGGACAGGCATAAAATACACTACCAGTTAAAATGCATTTTTAATGACTAGGAATTTATTTCTATTGTGCAATTTTTGGCCTTATTTGCCACCTGCAGATCATGTTACATCTAATAGAAATACCAGTGAACAATGGTAGTCAGAGGAAGGACCTCACCTCTATCTTGAGACCAGATGCTATTACCATTTCTGCTTTACAAGCAGGTTCAAATTGCTGCCCTGTTCTTCTGGCTACCTGGAAGTGAAAATAGCAGAAAACACCCACAGGCTTGCAGGTTGGGATTTACCTTCTGCACAGTTTGATTTGGGGGGAAAGGGGCAAGGTACAGCAAAAATATATTGTCCTTTCAGTAGAGAGATTGAACCCTCAGTAAAGCAAGCCTACATGCTCTGCACACACTCCTGTATTTTCATCTGGAAATACCATTCTCCTTCTTATGCTAACTTTGAGACATTACTAAAACTTGGAATATTTCTGAAATAACTCAAGTTTCCTTGTCAGGGAAGGGAAAAAACTCAAACTTTTAATGTTTTTAACTTTTGCCCACTACTGAACAAAAGAAGAAAACAAAAGAAGAGGACTTAAAGAACAAGCACAGAGGATCACAGCAGCCTTTACTCTGCTTTCTTCTCATCTCTCCAAAAGAAGCAGGATGTGGTGTAAACATAAATGCAAATTAAAAAACAAAACAAAACAAAACAAAAAAACAACAGAAAAGAAGAGATCCTTACATACACTCATGCAAACATAAAATTTATGTTTGCCTTGGGTTTTTTCCTTCCTTCAAGTATCTTCAAGCTCTGACCACAGGAATTAGACAGCATCTTCATATGCTTTCCCAGCTCAGCACCTAAATACTGGATTGCAGCCACTGAGAATGCTGCCGAACACCAACCTGGGACACCAGAGCATGCAAAAATTTGGTTTTGTTTTGGTATTTTTCCCCACAGACTGTTGCACTTTGAGGATGTAAAAAAAGCACCCCACTTACTATAATGATTTAAACAAGCAACCAAGCTACGGAAAATGCCTGAGGAGTATGTCGCAGGTCCACAGTAGAGTCTGACTTGTTCAACAGCTCCCTGTGTGCCCTGTAAGTGGCCCTGGACAGGCAGGCATCAAGATGCATGCACATGCAGTAACCTAACAGAGCTGGTTTGAACCTGGGAAGCAGTGTTTGTGGGAAAGAATGGCTGGCCAAGAGGCAGATGCTCCAGGTTTCAATTCTTCAGAAGGGAAAAAATAAATCTGATTCCCCTTCAGAAGAAGCAATGTGTATGTGAAACACATGCTTCCCAGTCCCTCACTGTTCACTGCTCTGACTGGAAGAAACTTTGCGGACTGTGAATTTGCTTATCTATGTAAACAGGGTGTTGCCTCAGTTTGAAAACAATATTCTGGCTGAGAACAGCCTGCTGAGAGTGGGAGTTTCGATTAATTCTTCTAGCATGAAAATAAAGGAGCTTATTAAAACCAGAAATGTGCACAGAACCTAAAAAATTTGTTCAGACAGATGAAAGGAGTCAGCATTACCAGCAAGAAGGTAGCCACAGCCTTTGGAGTTTGCTCATGTGGAAGAGGGTATGTTTTCCTGGGGTCAGTAAGGGACAGATACTGCAGGTAATGCTCTCAGCAGAACCAAGAGACCTCAGAACCATGAGGAGAAAAGAAGCAGGAGAGCAAAAGCAGTTGTCTGTATGTATATATGTATAGATGTAAGGAAGAAGTTCTTTACTGTGAGGCACTGGCACAGGTTGCCCAGAGAAGTGGTAAATGCTCCATCCCTGGAAGTGTTTAACAGGTTGGACAGAGCCTTGGGCAACATTGTCTAGTGTGAGGTGTCCCTGCCCATGGCAGAGCGTTAGAACTAGATGGTCCTTTCCAACCCAAACCATTCTGTGATTCTATGTAAGGAAAGGTGCAAAGGAAGGAGAGAAGGAAAGAAACAAGAAAGGAAAAAAATCCCAACAAAACAGCAAAAAATCCAGTGTAGGACCCCTCATCCCACCTGAACTGAAGTGTAGGATCAGAGAGAAAGTTGGTTGCTTTTTAATGAAGACCTGTTAAAAAAGAGAATGCAGATGGTTCCTGAAAGCTTTTGGGAAGCTAGCTTTTCTTTAAAGCTCCTGAAGAGCTACAAGCCTTTTAATATACTCAGAAGCAAAAACTCAGCACACAAAGAGAGAAAGCTGAAGGAAGAGCACCCAGGAATGCCCAAAGAGACAAATTCTTGGAGGATTTTACCATTTTCTTAGTATCTGTCCCACTTCTGAGTGGCGTTGAAAGAAACTGGAAGGAAAGAAGCACCACCTGCTTCTCCTCTTACTGCACTTCAAATATATCAGCTCAGAGTGTGTTTGATAGCCACATTTTTCACTGTCAGCAGCAGTCAGTGGTTCTTGCATGTCAAAAGATACATGCACACACATAAACATATATTCCAAATCATCATTACAGCTGATGCTCTACCAAAATAACTGAGGAAGGAAAGGCATCTTTTGTGGATCAAGACAACTGGAGCTGCATGACATGTTCACTTACAGCAGAAAAACGATCTTGCTTTGTATCATGTCTACATAAAATCCCAGAGAACCAAGTGCATCCTAGGAAGTCTTTACAAGCGCTACAGTCCTTCCATAATAACGACACAAGAAGGCAAATCATCACTTGTTAGAGAGGATTTGCTGGCTGATGGTAAAGATAGTGGTCTGATTCTGGGAAAGCTCTGTCCTTGGATCACAAAACAGGAAAACAGCAGACTCAAGTAAACCAAAATCTGCTCCTGTTCCTGAAGAGATCAACAGTAGATGTCTGGTAAAATAGCAATGAGGCTGGTGCATAAAGCTGCTTCCTCAACACAGTATTCTGAATTCCACCAGCCTGCAGCTCAAGCATCTCCTATACTAGGGTTTTTTAAAGCTAGGCTGTGAGGTTTTTGGATTAACTTTTCCCTGTGAGCTAACAGATGTGTTGTGGGTCAGAGAGCAGAAGCTATTGCAAGTACAGCTGAAGAGATGGTCAGTTCTGAGATCGCAGAAGGAAACCTAGGTTCGGCACTCACCCACAGTACCATAGGAGGTGAACGTGCAGAAAGAAATGTGGAAATGCAAGTTGCTTTCCCAGCTGATTCACTGAAAACATACATTTCTATTTATCCTGCTAAAACATACAAAAGCTGTGTAATTATTAGACAGGTAAACCATTAGATAAACCAGGAAAAGCTTTCAGCCTGGAAAGTATGTGAAAAGGAAAGCAGCCTTTTTTTTTTCCCCAAGAATCTCAATTTTCAAAAGTCCATAAATATTGCTTAAAGGTTTTGGGGTGGTGTTTTTTTGGCAGCTTACTCTCCTGTACCTGCTCCATCAGAAGGGCATCAAAGTATTTTCTCTGGCAAACACCTAATTTATGAATAAATAAGAAGTGAGGCATGAGGAACTAGAATAATAAGGGTATGCCTTAAAGTCAGTGAAAGGAACTGCTCAAAGCCTGTGCAAATGGGTCAGGGAAAGCAAAATAAATCCTGTACAGTGGGAAACTTTAGGGGATGGGTTTTGTTGGCCTCATTCCTCTTGAGGTGCTACTTCAAAATTGCTGCTTGTTTGCGTTGGAAGTGGCTCTGTATGGCTGGGACAGGGGGAGACACGTGGTGCGGGAACTCTGACTACAGGTAGGATCTGAGGAACACTTCCTCTCACCAGTTCTGAGGGGCTTTCTTCTTACAAGTCTGTTTATAGAAGTCATTTTCCAATGGAGAAAAAGAGACTGTAAAAATAATTAAGGATTAATTTGCATGTCTTAGAACTTGGGGTGCGTGTGTGTGTAAGTGTTTTGTGTTACTTTGTTTTCTTTTGACAGGAAAAAAAAGAGAATCGTAGAATCACAGAATGGTTCGGGTTGGACCTTAAGATAATTCAGTTCCAACTCCTTTGCCACGGCCAGGGATGCCTCACACTAGACCATGTCACCCAAGGCTCTGTCCAGCCTGGACTCGAAAAGGAAAGACCTCTTACAATTACATAGAAAAATACGAGCAAATAACTTTCAAAATTCCAAATATTTTCCTATTTCCCACTGACCTAACAGTAAAACACAATCTGTGCTACCTCTTGGGAGGTGATAATAGTTGTAGAACCTCTTGGTGTTTAATCTGTTTTCTTGGGGGGATTACAAAACAGGACTCACATGTAGCTTTAGGATTAGATGAACAGCTTGACTTTGAGGTGTGTCCGAAGCTGCTATTTGAGCGTGCGGGCAGTGCAAATGGAGCAGGTCACACAGCCTGCCCATCAGAAACAGCCTGGGAAGGTAAATGAGGAAAACATCCTTCCTTGCTGCTGGAAGAGTGGAGCTGTCTGAATGGGCACTGCATGGGGCTCTGATGGAGGGTCCTCCACCCAGGGTGACCCAAGCTTCTTATCCTGCACTGGAGCCATGTCCCACAAGATGTGGAGTCTGGCTTGGCCGGCAAATCTTCAGAACTCAGCATTATTTTGTTCTCAGCAGATAGAAACCTGTGCTTACCCCAGCATGTCCCAGTGCCTTGGCAATCACGATGTTTTGACAACCTGCAGCTCCTGTCATTGAGGCAAACCATGGGGCTAGGGCTATGCCAGACTTCTGCTCCTGGGCAACAACCTTCTGGAAGGATTTATGTGAAGTGACTCTGCTACCTAGATAAGTCCTTCCCGCAGCAGATACATACAAACAATTCGCTGTGATAGCAGAATGTCCTTGTTCTGTATGAGAACATAGGACCCAATGAACTCCTTAAAAAAGCAACAAGTTGCATGGAATTTCACAGCCTTCCCCTGGAACAGCAAGGACTGACATAAATACATCACCCTCTGTGCTCTGGGGTCATCCTTACTTCCATAATAACAACTTCAAGGCAGTGATCCTGCTGACATAAGCAAGTGTTTGCTTTTCTGAAGCCTCCCCCTGCTACTCCTTAGCCTTTTGGGCAGCTGGAAAAGGAGCTGTGCTTGGCAGGTGCAGAGAGGCCAACCGGCACTAGAATCTACAGCTGCTTCCTGCTGCAAAGGGAGCAGAGCAAGCTCTTTTCCTGAATTTATTCAGACCAAGGTACAAATGGGCATGGTTCACTAAAGCTGATGTCACTTCTCTTGATGCTGGTTCTGATGAAACCATCAGACCAGAAGGGCAAAGGAGAGATCCAGCAGAAATCACAAACCACAGGAGTAACACACTCTGAGGCATAAAACCCAAAAGGACGGAAC
This sequence comes from Bolborhynchus lineola, assembly GCA_025448015.1. NCBI lineage: Eukaryota > Metazoa > Chordata > Aves > Psittaciformes > Psittacidae > Bolborhynchus > Bolborhynchus lineola. The sequence goes on along the minus strand of JAOEHX010016423.1, from coordinate 3,856 downwards.
TCCAAGTATGATGACAGCAGCTTCCAAGTAGTTGCTGTGGGGTTTGTGAACATTTGCTGGGTGATCACATACACACTTCAACTCTTCTTAAGTTATGAGACCTGAAGGACCACTGCAGAAATTCCAGACAGACAGAGTAAGCATTCATCAATGGGTCAAGGTTTATATCATAAAAACCAGCTTTGCTGAAGTCAATCAAAACAAACCTAAGAGCTGCACTGAACTTAAAAACCAGCTCAAACATCCACCAAAGTCCTCGAGCCTCCACAAAGAGGTGAAAAATCCCCCCAAAACCCAAAAATTAACTAAAAGGAGAAACACAGCACAGGAAGTAAAATCAAAGCCAAGCAAAAGCATCTTGCTTTTAATGTATGAAAGCTTAGATGTTTTTGATCATATGGAAGCATATTCAGTTTTTCCTGCCACAGGGCACAGAAGACTGTTGATTTTAAAATCCTAATTAAAAAATAGGGTTAGATGTACATCTGCCTGACTCCGGATGGTCTGCTCAGGGTGTGAAACTTCTCAAAGGCATTTCTGATTCAAGATGAAGCCCGACTGTGATGCATGCTCCCAACCCCACCCTGCACACCCACCTGCAGCTCTTTCCTTCCAACCCCTTCTCCAAGACAAAAGAAGGATTTGCATCCTAACAGCTTTCCCCTCTTTTTTTTTTTTTTTGGTAAGCAGCGACCTTTTAAAGCAACCCACCTGTCCAAAGAACACTCCTTCCTGTATTTGCCAAGGATATCTGACCAAATTTGACTGCAACAAATGTCATGCCTCCAGCTGCTGAACTGAACCAGTAATTCCCAGACTTCCTTTTTTTTTTCTTCTTTTTCTTCTTTTTCAAAATGCTGTTTATTGAAACATTCAAAAAATCCACCTGGCAGCCCCAGGACTTCAACCTCAGCTGTATGCCCTGTGCGTACTTAACACTGGCAGTGCTGCTTGAGGCCAGGGAAAGCTTTGCACTTTTCCATAGGATCTGTTACACTCAGCAGCCAGGGGGACAGGCTGGGGTCTCCGAGCAGATAGAGGGCAGTGAAAGTCTCTGAAAGGACTTAAAAGTTTGCAAACTCCTCAGGGTCAGGAGCTTTTCCTTACACACTATTGGTGAGTTGCAGAAGTCATTCATGGATTAGACTGAAACTGTGGAAATTTAGGTTAGATATAAGGGAGAAGTTGTTTACTGTGAGGGTGGTAAGGCACCAGAACAGGTAGTCCAAAAATGTGGTAAATGCTCCATCCCTGGCAGTGTTCAAGGCCAAGCTGGACAGAGTCTTGGGTGATATGGTCTAGTGTAAGGCGTCCTGGGGTTTGGAACTGGATGATCTTAAGGTCCTTTCCAACCCAAACCATTCTATGATTCTGTGATCCCTCCAACCACACTCACAACACCCACTGACTACATCCACTGGCACAATCACAGGCTGGAGATCCCTCCCCAAGTAATTACAGGGTGGTGCCACTGTGCAGATGTCTTCACGCAAAATTTCAGCAGCCCACAATTAACTAGAAGAATACTGCAGCAAATGTGGTTGGAAGGAAAAAAATAGACAAGTTTACCCTACATTTGACAGAACTGCCTATAAATAGCTACAGGGTCTTGTCAAGCACATCTTTGCTGTAATTTCTCCTAAAATATTGTGTCAGTGGGATTTAGTCCCACGTGTATATTTTCTCTCAGAAAATGGCCTCACTAATACATCTCAAAGATTTCTCTGCCTAGCATCTGGAAGGTATGCATGTGGATTTATAAGGCTTACATGAGGCATAAGTCAGCAGTTAATCCATTTGATTGTATATCATGCGACTATGTACTGTGACCACATGAAAACTGCCATCAATAAAAAAACCCAAAACTACAGCTAACCTATAATTTTGGTTGACTGAATCAAGCCTATTCAATGGACTCACATGCATTTATAGTCTTAGACAAAGAAGATGCTCGACAGTCACATCTTTAATGACTTCCATGTGCAGCTCCTGGGGCTGGAGACTTTTCTCCCATCAATAATTGTTTACTTGACAAAATGAGAATAGAGAAAACTGAACACTGGCATCATGAAGGGTGCTGAAGAGTGAAAGGTGACTTATCAGAGCTGCAGCCTTAAGAGCACTGGAAATAAGGGTAAGGCTTAAATATCTTGGGCAAAAGTTTTATGTTATTTACCCTGAAATATCTGCCACAAACATTTCCTACCCCCGTCCAAGTTTTAGCACTCCACCTCCCCAAAGCATGTACTTGTAGGCAAGCTACAATCAAAAACTGCAGCATGTGTTGTGCTGCCAAATGGTGAATCCATTCTGGAAGGGGAGTAAGGAAGGCAGTGGGAAGTCCTCTCCAGAGGACTGGTTCTGAGGGTTTCTCCTTCACATCTCTTTAATTTACTCAGAGGTTCTTCCAAAGACAGCAGTTCTCCAGCATCAAAGCTGAAGAAAACTGCTCTGTTGTGCTTCTGTTTCTCCTTCATCACAGCACAGTGCAACAGAATACCAAAAGCCTCATGTTAATAAAATGTTAAGTGTCATGAGAACAGAAGTCACTACCTAAGACTCTATTTATGGAACACTGCTGTGTCTCCATGAAAAAAATGCATGACTGGAAAAGGAATTATGACAGGAAGGAACAGATAAAATGGCTACCATATATTAGTCCTTTAAATACAAAATAAAATGAAAATGTATCTTAAATTGATTAAGTGTCCCCCACCAAGCATCTAGCCTCTATTAGCTGTGAAGAGGTTTCTTAGGGGAAATCTAAAGCTCTAAAGAAGTGATAAATGCTCCACCCCTGGCAGTGTTCTAGGCCAGGTTGGACAGAGCCTTGGGCGACATGCTCTAGTGTGAGGTGACCCTGCCCATGGCAAGGGCTTAGAACTAGATTATCCTAAAGTCCTTTCCAACCCAAACCAGTCTGTGATTCTATGACTCTGTGAAACAGGCTTTCAAATACACAAGGAAACGGACCCACACCACCTCCTCTCACAAGGACACTTAAAAATTTCAACTGATGTCAGCAACTCAGCGGTCACCAGCTAAATGACAATTACAGAACCTGTCCTTACCAACCTCCATCCACATGGCTCATCCCTTCAGCCTGCAACAACTACACACATTTGATGTCTTCCTAAGTTGTCTTGTGTGGTCTATCACTTACACAGTAAAAAAGCATACATAGACCAGAAATCTGCTTGATAAAATGATCTATCTGCATTTCACTAGTAATTCCACTGAAGTCTGGTCAGCAGGATTGCCAATGCATACCCTGCCTGATTTTACCTGTAAAACTCCTCAGCCAATCACTTCTGCATGAAATACAGCTTAAAATAAAACTCTTGCCACGGTTTAAGCCCAGCTGGTAACTCAGAACCAGGCAGCCTCTTGCTCACTTCCTCCATTCTTCCTCCCCTCACACCCAGAAAGATGGGGACGAGAATTGAAAGAATGTAACTCCCACGAGTTGACATAAGAGCACTCCAGTAACTAAGGTATAACACAAACCATTGCTGCTACCAACAATAACAATAATGATGGGGGAAATAACAAGGGAAGAGAATACAACCACTCACCACCCACCGACCAATACCCAGTCCAACCTGAGCAGCAATTTGGGCCTTCTGGGTAACTGCCCCCAGTTTATACAGTGGGCATCATGTGCTGTGGTATGGAATACCTCTTTGGTTAGTTTGGGTCAGGTGTCCTGTCTCTGCTTCCTCCCCGCTTCCCCTCCTCCCTGGCAGAGTATGAGACTCAGAAAGTCCTTGATCAGAGTGAACATTACTGAGCAACAACTGAAAACATCGGTGTTATCAGTGCTGTTCCCAGGCTGAAAGTCAAAAACACAGCACTG
>JAOEHX010016418.1:24295-48449 GCA_025448015.1 Bolborhynchus lineola | reverse complement strand
CCTGGGCAACCCATTCCAGTGCCTCACCACCCTTACAGTAAAGAACTTCTTCCTCATATCCAACCTAAACTTCCCCTCTTCAAATTTGAAACCATTACCCCTTGGTCCTATCACTATAAGAGAATTACAAAACACAAGAAATACAAGAGAATTACAAAAGACCAATGTAAATTGTGTATTACACATACGGTTCCCCAAAATACTAAGAAAAAAAACAATTATCTATATATGCTTTATGTACAACCCAGGGGTTGTAATTTAAAAAAGCATTTTGTTGTGACGAACATCATCTAAATATAAGGGAGACATAATATCCCTCTCAAGTGAGGTCTCACCTTATATAAGGCAAAAGACAAGGAGCTGGAGGTCAGACAAGTCATCAAGTCCACAGGCAGCCTGGCAGCATCAAGGTGGCAAAACCCATCTCAACCCATCACATTGGTGTCTTACTCTGCACGCATCCACAAAATGTGCAAGATGCCATCAGTCTACAATAAGCAGGATGCATGTGAAGTATACCTGCTTTCCCACTGAAAAATGTGTAGATTCTGCTGCTAAGTAATTAAAGTATTTCACATGTTGACAATAGCATTACTTAAAAACATTTCTAAAAGCAGTTGACATACAGTATCTACGTTATGCATTTCTCCCCTCCTCAGTGAAGCTTATTTACTTGAGGCAAAATTAAGCAATTAAAGGAAACCATTTTCTTTTCCAGCTGAACTGATTGTATCCCTAATACGTTCCAGAAGTAAACAGCACAGCTCAAACCATCTGTGAGAAACTGCTGTCCCTGCTGCCTGTTAGTTTCCATTTTACAGCTGGTATTTCTATTATTCCATAGCTGTCACGGTCCAGCATGGTCCTGTAGAGGGAAGCAACTCCTCAGGTATCTAGAAACAGTCTCCAGAAGGGTTTGGACCAAGACCCTATTCTTAAATCCAATTTTTCACTCAGATTTTATCTGGTGTTGAATAAGATGTCTGTTCTGATTTTTGCATTGTAAATCCCATATTATGTGATACACTGCTGTGACTCGACCGTCTCCCTTTTCAGGATATAGACGGGGCAGAACAACTGTTTACAAAGACTGTTTTGTTTGATGCTCCAGTGGGATGTTTTCCATACCTTTAAACTGTATGTATCATTCAAATTCAGTGATTAATGTCATAAAGTAAATGCGCAGAGTAGTAATTATCTCAAGAGATGATAACTTGATGAGACAAACAGAATACTGTTTTCTCTCTCCAGAAAATGGTATTGCTTCCACTACTCTGAGAGCTGGTATAAGAAAACAAGTATAGCTCTGTGTATGCATCGTGTGGCAGGGTAGATTTGCTGTCAGGGGACTGTATAATGGCAGAGTACACAGAAAACAATACTATTCACATGCTAGAACGTAACTTGGGCCAATATCATTGGCACTGTAAAGATAAACAAGCAATCATATGTGAAAAAAGTATGAGAAACTCTAGTGGACCGATTGTCTTCTGGCCCAGTACCTAGCAAATGAGTCTGGCTCCATCTACATGACCCTTGCTGTGTGCAGTAATCCCTGTATGGGACAAGAGGAGAGACTTAGTATCTCCTCCAGGACTAACATTAACAATTTCCACTCATGCTTAGTTAAAGGTAAGCATTTTAGGCAAGGAAGTAAATAGATCACTAAGCGTATGACAAACATTTGCAGAATTGACTACTGTATTACTGTATCACAGCATATAATTATAATAACCCATATTCAAAAAAGTTGATGACTGCTCCCATTTCAGACTTTGAACTCAAATTTAGTTAAGGCTTAGAAAAGTAAGTGCTTGCACCTATGAACTCCAAGCAACTATCTCAAGACAGAAGAAGAACTCGAGTCACAGCTACTGCATCTTGTCCGTCTATCAGTGTTTCTGACAGCTGGGTTATGGATAAATGGAGCTAATAATTATAAAATAGAAATAAAAGGAAAAACATCCCCAAACCAAACAAGCTCTAAGACATCCCAAAAGCCTTTCACTACAAAGAAAACAATGATTGATCGGAGTACACCTTCAGAATGAAAACTGAATAAGTTGGTTACTGAACACTAAGTACAAAAACATTCTGTTCAGTTCATTTACCCTTCCATTAAACTCTCAAGGTGATTTTTCCCATTGAGTTCCAGGAAGCAAAAAATCTCAATAATGAGCTCAATGTTGCCTCAGAGCAGAAGAAACTACTTAGCTTCACATGCACACACATACATATACATATTTTCATATGTACATATTTTATGTCATTCTTTTTCTCAACCACCTTTGCTTTTCCTGACATTTAATTAACAGTACATCTCTGATGTCAAAACAAACATAAAATATAGCTGCTTATATGGAATGCAAATGCTAATTAAGATGAAATTTTGGACATAAGACAAGCTTTACATTTTCATTGGGAAAATACTGCAGTGTATAAAACATCTCCAGATGTGCTTCGGACTCTCTAAATCTCCATCTCGAAAAACTACAGCTTAAATTAAAAACTGCAATAGTCATCTTCTGTGAAGGAAGTTTCCTTCTTGGAATTTCAGACAATATTTACCACTGGCCCGATTCCACTGGCTTTGGGGAAGCTCAGAGTGCGACGGAGCACACCATCTTGAAAGCATTAAAGTTGTGGGAAACAAATTCAGACAGAATTAATTTTTCTTTGAATTTACACTAAGGAGCAATGATCTTAATTGTGGACATCTTGAATCTACCCCAGGAAACTTCAGAGATAAGAAATTTGAAACACTAAAAAAGTCAACATATATTTATGGTCAGATTCCAAAACCCAATATTTAATCTACTTCCTCTCTCCTAGTTCAGTAGGACTATTTGTCAGATAAAATGTTCCTTAGGCCCAAGTACATGAGAAGCTCATCTGTGTCATCTTATCATTAAAAAATAAATAAATAAGAGCTGTACAGATGTTGCTAGTTACTAGTATGTAACTGAGTAAAAGCCCTAGATAAAAAGCAAATCTCACCCATCTACCCCCAGCAAAACCATGGAAATGGACTTCCAAACTTTCCTCAAGACTCCAGAATTGATCCCTTGTTTCAGAAATGTGACAAAAGCTTTTCTTTAAGTTCCTTGTATTTGCTGTCCTGATGCTGGAGCAAACCTGGAGGTCCACAGAATTCTGTGTTAAGATCCCTTATATGTTGTTAAAAAGCATCTGTGTGGCTACACCTGCTGAAATGCTTTCCAGCAGAAAACACTCAGGTAAGCATACAGTGCACCCCAAAGAAGGAATACTTAAAACCAGTTTCTTACCAAAAGTAAATGGAAAACTTTAAGGCAGAACATCCTGAAGAAAGTGAGCAACCTTTTATTTATTTATTCACATGGGTATGAAGCAGTGATCTCGTGCCTCCTTTAATACGCCGAGACAACCATCCTAACAGTAAGAAAGTCCTGAGCCCAGAGAAGGTCCAAAAAGTCCACCACAGTACCTCCTTTTGCTTCCTCTATATGAACTAGGTAAAGTTCAAAAATTTGCTAAGATAAAGGTAGCAATATCTCTTCATTTCTGTTTAAATTTTTGTGCTGAAATGTCAAGTAGCAATATACTGAGATTTATTAATGCGGTCTCCCTTTCACTTGCCCTTCAGATGGAAAAGTCAAAAACTCCATGGGGACAAGATAATGCCATCAGCAAACACAGTCTGAGCTCTTCATGTATGCTTCAGGACACCCAGTCAATCCAGCAATGCAATTGTCTGAGCACCCCCAAAGGAGTTTAGTAATTTGACTTGTGCCCTATACCCTTCTTGTGAAAAGAACTCATGCAAAGCTCTGTTTTTCATCAAACTTAAAAGGAAATTTTCCAAGTCTTCAAAGATATCTTGGTTCTGATGGGAACCCTTGTTGTGAGTAAGGGTTTTAGAACAAAATGTAGTATTAAGCCTCGCGTCCCAGCCAGGCTCGGTATGTGTTTGCTCTTTTACCTGGTATTTTGTAATTTCAAATGGAAACCTGTTTTTCCCCACTGATGTACACCATGGTATGGCAACTGCATAACATTAAGGACAGCTGAACTAAAGGGACATTTTGGTCCCAGCTCATACATATAGACTTCATCTAAGCTGGAAAACCAGAGACAAACGCATTTGTCTTATTATCCTGAGCTGTTACTGCTCCTCTTGGTCAGAGTACAGTATACATTTGTTCCAGCCTTTTCTTGGCAAATTGTCCACCTTGCCTTTCATGTAAATTGTGGAAGAGTGATTCCCAATATGCTGATAATTTCAAAATTTCAGGGGATTTTAAAGTGTCTGTAAATCGCACATACTACCTCTGAACAATGATAAAGAACTTAGAGAAATTAAAAGACAAATCTACTGGGCATTTTCTATATCGAAAATTTGGCTTTGTGTAATTGATAACTTGGGGAATCCTAGAAATTAATGAAGGAAATATCATTTGCAGTTTGAAAAGAATTAATGTTCACAATCCAAGATTGCCTAAGGATACAGTTTAGTCTTGGGTCACATTTGTAGGTGCTAAATCTGAATGCTGCTGTCACACAGACAGTGACCTAAAATAGGATAATTCTGATGAGATGAGGCCACGCAGACAAAATTTGATGATCTTGAACTGAATAAAGTAGCTGTAAACCCAGCTCTATAAATAAGACTTTGAGCACACACGGGTGGGATTGAAAATTCCCAGGCTTTTAAATTAAAAAAAAAAATTAAATGTTATAAACAGATGCAGCTTCACTGTATTAAATTCTGGTTGCAATCCATCAACCAACTGATGTTACTCAAACTTGGTAGAAGAGTTCTCTTTCCAAGATCAGCTTTTCAGCCTGCTCTATCCCCTTAACAACATATTGGAAGATGCAGAAGAAAAATAATTACTAATCCAAATTGACTCTTGACAGCAATATTTTATGCCACCTATACAGAACAGAAATGCTAACTCTGTGCTGAATATCTGACTGTTCAAAACCATTCTGAATAGAACTGGGAAAATAAACCAGTAGGGAATTTGCTACCAATCGTTCTACAAATTCAAAGATTAATGTCAGACTTCAAATTATTTTTTCACTCATTCCTCTTTGAATTAATACCAAAGGTACTTGAGAACATCTCCTACAGCTACTTCTGTAATCTTCACATAATTGAAGTACTCAAAGGAACAGTGAAAACTCTGCCCACAAACTAGACATGATTATGTGAGTTGATTTAGAGAGACCTGCCTTCTCCCTCTCTGCTGCTCAAAGCACTGGGAATAACTTCTGTGAAAGACAGTCCTTAACAAGGGGCCCAACAGTAGCCCAATCAAATTTAAGTTGTTTGAAAAGCTATTTTTTCAATCAGGATCCTAAGTGCCTAAACTCCCAACATAGAGTGTCCAACCCCCTCAAATCACTGTTCTTCTTCACGCTCATCACCTGCCTGATGGCTGGTTTTACTTGAAAATGCTGAATAAGTACAAAGAACAAGATGCACCTTGAGGTGTAGAGCTGATTACACTGCCTCATTCCAAGGCAAGACATCATCACATGCAGAAATATGGTAGTCTCCATTTGTATGAGAAACAACACAGTAGCTGCACTACAAAATACATGCTCCAAAGAGAGGGAGACAGAGACACGTAAGCCAGAGCTGCTCATGAGGATATGTTAGCAAAAATTCAGTGAGTCACTAGTGTGCCTGTTGTTCAGAGTTCTGACTTATGGACCAAATGAGGACAATTATTACAAATATTCCTGGTTTGTTCTTTTAGGATATTTTCAAATTTGGGTATCTCAAATTCTAAATAGTTTATATCACAGCTACACCAGCTGTGTTGTTAGATATGAAATTAATAGAGAACATCTTGTAATACTACAGAGTAATTTCAGTTAGGTGCTGATCTAACGACATGTAAATGCATTGTACAGCCAATCATTATACACTCAACCACTGGTTTATTGAAATTTGCCTCTTGCAGGTGTGTCCTCTGTTTCTTAGAAGCATCAGTATCTTGCTATTGACCTCAGTTGTGTCCTGTCCAGCCAAAATCTGAGCTCAAAAAACCCCTAAATCTATACCAATTATCAATGAACTTGAGTATATAGATCCACTTTGTGCGTGTCAAAGGATGAGGGCAGTAACATGAAAAATATTAGTCAAACTAATAGCTTAATTAGGTCATGGGAAGACACAGTATCTTCCATAGTATCAGCTAACAGGTCAAATAAAAGTTGAGGTTAGCAAATTATGCTTTACAGCTCATTGTATCAGTAGGTCTGGAAAAAAGCATAATCTCACTTGAAACTTGATAGAACATGCATCTATCTCAGCTATAACAGCACATGGGATAACTGCCAGAGAAACTGCTGACTAGTTATTGTAATTACTGCCCGGGTAAGGGTCAGTCAACACATGCAACTTGAATCGATTTACAGACTCTATCATCCATATTGCAAATGAAAAATTGAAACTTTTCAGATGTAATTTAGCTACCATGAAATAAATTCAGAAGAAAAAAAGGAATTTTTGCAATGGTCAAACTACGAGATTAATGTATCATATGAATATCTGTCATCGGTTGATACCAGTGATGAAATCATCCCAAGTGGAATAAACAATTGCATTGTCTTTGCTATGTCTCTAGAAGGAGGATCTCATACCATCTCCTTTTGGTTAGAAAGAAATTAGAAGTTACTTTCCAAAGTGAAGTTCACAGTCATCAATAATGGTTCTTAGGACTTGTCTGTGGCCTTATTTGCCCCAAGGACACATATGGATTTGACCCATAGCTACAGAGAAGTAATATCTAAACGAGACGTTTATTTTATTCCTGAATATTTATTTTGCTTAATTGCTTGGGAAACCATCAATTAAAACAAGGATTATATTTGCTTATAAGCAAGTACAGGGCAGTTTCTTTAACAGGAAAAAATAGGTTAACATACACACTACCCTTTTGAGAAATCCTCTATGGAAGACTAACTCTAGTACAGCAGTGACCTAATTTGGGTAACTGGCACTGCTGAAAAAGTCAAAAGTAGAAGTTGGAAATGTTTCAGTTAAATACTCTGGGTAAGAACAACAGGAACAAAAGACTAAGTCTTAAATCATAGCTCTTTGCAACATGTCTTCTTTGGATGCTTGTAGGAGACTTCTCTATCATCTTAGCTGTAACAAACTATTTCTCAACAATCACATATGGGATGACAATAAGTTGCTTTCCCTTTGCAGAGGTCTACCTGGTTTGACGGTGAAGACATCACAGTGCATTAACTATAAAGTCAGGCCAAGAGATCGAACACAGAGCCAAATATTTTTCTCTTTCAGGATGATCAACACTGTGTACTTAAGGGAAATACTGAAGAATCAAAGCAAATGTGCAGTGTTCATTATCTTATTGAACTGCAGATTAGGGACTTCATTCAATGAACTGGTGAGCCATTGCGTTTAATAATTCATGACTCCTTTGTAAGTCTGCCTAATCCTTTTTTGATCCCATTTAAGCTTTTGGTTTCTAAAACATCCTGGTTTGATGAAAATAATTTTCATTCAGTGAACTTGCATTTGTTTAGGGACAGTAAAATTTGAAGACACACAGTGTTATTGAAAACACTCTATTACAGTAATCTAGTGAATGTTCCTGTATTCAACCCAATCTCCTCATTAGAAAAATGGATGCTATACCAAACCCACACTTTTTCAACTGTGAAAGTTCAGGAAACTGGAAACTCCAAAAGAAGAGCATACCTCCCATTCACTCTGTGAGTTGGTCATCATCCATACAGATATATACATGGCAGAATTAGGATGAAAATTACAAACTACACTGTTGATCTCATCACCCTGAATGTGGGAGGTTTACCCAGTTTAGCTGCTGCCTGAAGTACTGCTATTCATTGCATCAGTTCTAATTTCACCCGAGATGAAAACTTCATCACTTTCACTGCTATTTCTCATTCAGTTGTGATTCTTTGTGATCATTTAACTCCACAGTTTAGGGCAAAGGCAGCGCACAAAAGCAAATCCACCCCCGGATGCCAAAGAGGAGTAAATTTATGCGTAAGAGTGGTCTGGAGCAAATGAGATTAAGCACACCAGGTTAGAGCAACAGAATTCAGGTGACACCAGGAGTGTAACATATTACTTTGCACATTCCTGAGTGTTTTACTGAATCAAGCAAGACTGATCAACAGCTTGTTGAATTATTTTTTTAAGTAGTACTATTGAGAGAAGTCAAGGAAATGTCTTAATGTGTTGCTAACCAAATTATAATATGTAGTATGTGTGTAAGTGGTTTGTTGTGCCAAACATAATTATATTTTGGGGTTTTTCATATGGAACCTTCTTCTCTGTAAGACCAGTTACTCGCAGTTGCCTGGTTTCTAAATACAGAAACTATTCAAGCTCTTGATGTAAGTACATCCAGAAATAAAATGTTTGCATTGATTGCTCCTTCTTATTTTGACTCAGCATTTACATATTTATATAACGAAATTTGAACTTTAAATTCACTTTCTTCGGACAGATTCATTGGCAGCTTGGGTTTTAATAACCTCAATGTGTTGGGAACAAAAGGATCTGGAAGACGGAAACAGAACTGGTTGCCACCTTTTGCTATCTATTACACTTAACTTTTCTGCTAACTTGCTAAGTCATATGTTCAGTGATACTTATATAAAAAAATATAGTTTCTTAGTTATTATACAGGTTTGATTTGGATCTGGTTCCAATAAATGTCATAAACTGATAGAAAAATCTTCTGCATATCAGTTCAGTTAGACCTCTTGGGGTTCTTAGATTGCAAAAGTAAATTCGCAGAAAGCATTTAAGGTTACTATTTGCATTTAAATAAGCTTTGACACATGGATATTAGAAGTAGAGAATATTGCCCCATCATCCAATTGTCATTTCCTGTGGAAAAATCAGATATGAGGCAAGCAGTATTAAAACTTCAGGAAGTAACACTTACAAACAGTTAAGACTTAAAACAGTAAACAGTCAATTCAGCTTTCTGTTTTACTCTTATCTCTCTACCTAGAAAATCTATGTTATGAAATCTAACTAGCAAGCTTGAGAGTAATTAAGTCTGAGCATTCTGCAACTGTATGGATGGTGGCTATCAGGGCTGACAACATGCAAGTGAGGAAGCGAACAGAAGACAAAGATTATTCTTATCCTTCTTTTCAGCATGAAAGACAGGAATTTCTTTTTCCCTCTTCCTTTTCTGCATGATGAAGCTGTTGTTTTGATTTTGATGATAGTTTCCTTTGTGAAATTTTAGAGTGTTTTCAAGAAATGGAGGATTGGCTTTTATAGCTGATCTCAATTGCCTGATCCTACTTTATTGACTATAAAACACTAACTGCTTAATAAAAATATTCCCCTTTCCTTTTATATGTTTGAATAAAGGTTTCTCAGCACAGCATGTCATGGGCTTTTTGATCTTTTATCTAGGCTCTTCTTTCTCCATAAAATCTTCAGCATTTTAAGTTGTTATTCAAATCTGTTTTCTTCACTGTTTTCCCTTTCCTATCTAATTCACCTATCAGGAGGCAAGAGAGGAGCTAACAGACATTCTCTGTCAATCACAAGCCGGGCATGATGTTCATTTTGCTTTCCATTTCATGGTCTCTCATATATATTGTTTATTGAGTAAATATGCAAATCAGTCCCCATCATTGAACAACACAAGCAGATCTATTCCCCAGAAAAAGACTGCACTTGTTGAAATCTGGTATCTTGGACTACTTTGGATCAAAGGCAATCAGATTCTATTGTATATGTTGGCTCCAAAATTAAGACTTTCAAAAACTGTAAAAATAACAAGGAAAAAGCCCCGAACAAATGAACAGAAAGCCCCTGAGCAAAAAAAAAAAAACCATAATAGCACTCAACTTCATAGGACAACCAGTTTATGAATCCAGTACTCGGGTGTTAGAGGGATTTTGAATACCCGTGTTAATATGTATGCTCATTGACAGTCCTGCTACCCATGAGTATGACAACTGTCAGAGCCTGGAAAGTCACTCACTCACTACTGTCACAAAACTGCCTAAGAACAAAGCCACCATACGTTTATGCAAAGAGATGAGTTACTCTCTTGGCTGAAGTGCATAAAGATGAAATATAGAACATTCATCAAAAAAAACTATAACATAATGCTTGGCTCTCTCCCTTCTTCCTCTATTAAATTATCTTTTTTTTAGATTAATATTTTCATCCATTTTGCAGCATGTCATAAAATACAGAGTAGTGCGTACTTCGAGGAAACAAAGACCATAGGTCATAGCTTGTAACAGTTACTCAAAAGACAACAAGAAAATCCAGATAATGCATGATTCGGAGTGCTCTGTAGCATCTGGAATTCACTTCTGCAAACACAATGCCTGAGCTTTCTTTAATGTGGTACTAAGGTGCCCTATTGACTTTTTATTTAAATAGGCATTTGAGCCACTTCAACCCAGCAACTCCTAGTTTACCAACAGGAAATAAAAATAACACAGCTGCGGAGAAAACTCATCTGATTTTTATTATCACTGTCAATGAGAAATTACTTTCTCTTCCTTTCTTTGCTTTAATGATCATAAACATGTATACGTGTTCAGAACTGGCTTACAGTGCTTTATTGCAGCTACTTGTTTCCATCAATCCACAGGAACTAACAAAATAATAACACGCTGTCCAAAATGATTTATGATCTCACTCCGCTTATGCAAATGCCTAACTTTCAAATGTGAGTCAGACTACTGTGGCAATGTGTCAAACAACTTGTGAAGTATTTAAACAGCTGACTACACCTGTTTCTACTTTATGAATGCTTTCAAGTTTGGGCTGCTTTGATTCAAAGCAATATGTTTAGTTTAGAGCATTACCATTCAATATGAAAATTACAATTGCCTTCTCCTGGGTATAACAACGTGCTGAGGGCTAAAAGCACACAGATCTATTAAAATGCCAAGGCTCAACTGTCTCAGACTAACTTGGGTGGCTCTTGTCCGAGTAAGTGAAAGCTGCGTAGCTTGCACAGAGCACACGCAGCTGCCAGAAGAACCCTCCTGCATACGTGCAAAATAAGCACCAGAGGAAGATGTACCTATTAGCCCAGTCTGGCAGCCTTAAAATCTTATAACATTAAAATGGGAGTGAAGTCTAAGCCACAATACACACCTTATCGCTAGTATAATTCCTTTACTTTGAGGATATTGCCCAACATAGCAAGCAATAATCTATTCTTACTGTTTATGAAAGAGGGAAGGAGGTGGAAACAGACATCAGGCTATACAAATCACTACCAAGGCCTTGGCTACTACAGCATCCTTCCTTTGGTGCAGGCCTCCAAGGGCATGCAGTCACAACCGCCTGGGTAGCCACTCACATGACAGCCCCTAGAGTACTTCTCTCTTGTGCAGAGTAGGGGCATAACCTACATCAAAAGTGACATTCAGATAACACTAGAAGTCATCCATATAAAAAATAGAGCTTGAGAAACGAGAATGCAAATGTGCAGAACTGCATATACTTGGAACAGGAAACTCAAGGTATAAAGGATTTGGCAGTGACTGTGGCATACTCCTTACACATACTGCTGCTGCTGCATTCAGCTCTGAGAGGTCTTATGTAGCTCTCCATTTTGCACACATGTAGGAATGTATTTTCCAAGCTATTTTGTCCTGCTAAACCCTGAAGACATAAGTGCAGCAGACTGGACACGAAATATATGAGGAGGAAAAATGCCTGCTAATTAGGCAAGTCATGGCAGCTGCTATGTCACCCATCACCTTGGGTAACCATATTGTTCTGTCCAATATCAGTTCTTTGAAAGCTACGTTTTCTGGAAATCGAAGATAAAAATAAGACTTTTTGACAATAGTATCTTTCCAGCTTTCATGCTCAGGGACATGGCCCAAATCTAGTCCAAAAGACTTGGATAGTAGAAGGCAAGACAATAAGCAGCATCATTTTCTGGGACATCAAATAACCTAGTGTTTAAATCTCATTTATTATTTTGAACTACTTCACTGGCTCATGCTGAGTCAGTGGGTTACTTATGGAAGCTGCACGAGTTATTTTCCCAATAGGCTGAGTTAAAAATGTATTACCCTTGCAGAACAATGAGAAAACTGTAACTGAATTCTATACTCTACATAAGCCTTTTTAATTAGACCTTCCTCAAGGCAGGTTAGGTACAGCCAGATTCTTGAAGAGAGTGGAGAACACCACAAGAAAATCAGATGGGAGAGAAAAAAGCCCTAACTATACGCAAAATGGATTAAACTAAAGACTATATTGATTCATACTTAATAATTTCAATTTTTCATGATTATATTATTATATTGATGCTTCTTGTTTGGCAATGACTGGGCCTATTGTTGGGCAGAAACTGGTATCTCACCTTTGGTGGAAAACCTTAATCTATTTTACTAGCTAGTAAAAAAGAAAGAAAAAGAAGGTAAAACTCTGTTGGGCCACTGTATTTTACATCACTGTTTAAAATTATTAATTTTATTTTTTCCCCTCTTGTGTTTGACCTACAAAGCGACTGAGTATTTAGTCATTAAACTTCAACATCTTCTCCCCAGTGGGAATCTGGAGACATTATCCACTTTTCCTTCGGCTGCCACTTGGGTTCAAACTCATTCACTGAACAGCCATTAGACAGTTCAAGCCTCCTGTACTCACCCCAAGCAGTTCACAGCTTGGAACACAACAGCTAACAGAGGTCAAAGCATCAGGTCTCCCGGAGAACCAACCAGGCAGGAAACATAGCTCAGAACAACCAGTCTCCTCTGTGTGGCTAGCAAACCCTCACGAGCAGCTGAGCCCAGTCTTTATATAAGAAAGGGGAGTGACAAATCCAAACATCTGACTCAACTAGCTTTAGCTGGCCAAATGTGTATATTTCTTCCAAAATTAGTTCTTGAAGACTCCCTCTGGGGGCCAAATGGTTCCAAGAGAAATAGTCAAGCTAAAGCAAGGGATTTCCACACAAACACAGGCATTGCAAACATGTACTTGCTTTTCATAATAAGTTGGAATTTCATCTCGCCGGCTATTTGTAAGCCCCATGACTCTGAATGACCTCATTCCTCTCTCACTTGCTCTTGGGTGAAATGCTCCCTCATTACAGAGGTCTCCAGCTTCAACTAAGAGCCTAAAGGACTGAAAATGATCCCCCTGTAATCTTCCCTCTTCTAAATACAGAGCATACCATTTCATACAGCAGTTTCTTATCACAGTACATAAAATCATGATTGAACTAGATGTCATTCTCCTTCCCCTGTTCTCCCATGAGATACCCAGACTTGGTCTAGATATTCCAAACAGAGAGCATTTCACCACCACTTATACAATATAAGAGTGAATTTTTACTGCTGTAAGGGGACTCTTTCAAAGTATGCCCTTTGTTTCCAGCCCTGCTCCAGACAACTGAGGTAAGCACTGGTGAAAACACAGCACTGACTCTGTGACTGTAACCCAGAAGTGGGACTTCCAGGTGTTATGGTCATGTAAGTAGATAAAGCTTTTACTAGTCCTGTAAGTGAAGGAAAACTTCACCTCTATGTTACTGTAAGGAAACAGGTATAGCAAAACTGGTCCTTATTGAACCAGTGTAACAGAGAAAATTATGACCTATGACCTACTTATCCTCATCACTGATAAACAAGTACTATAAACCCTATGTATTATGTACATAAAACCTGCTGAAATAAATAGTGGGAATTCTTATTTTATCACAATTTAGTCCCAGAGCTCAAAGAGTTGAAAAAAAGAAAAAGAGGTCATGGGTTTGATGTAGCATTAGGGAGACAAACACATCCAGCACCAGTCCCCAAGTCCTCTATTAACATACATTTTCTAAGGAGGAAAAGTTAATGTCCCCCTAAAGCTATTTAAATAGCCTCAGCTTTTAACACAAGACCCTTTAAATTGTAAATTAGGTAAGGTTTATTTCATTGCATTACAAATATCTGCCTATCATCCTTCCTTTCTTCTTCACAGTGAGACCTGAGCAGCTGTGATTAGCTGAAGGAATAGTGTACTGCACTATAAAATTAATTGTTTCTACCAACATTGTTCTCCCCAAGTTTATAGCTCATTTGCTGTTGGACCTTGCCCCACCTGCTCCCTCTTGTACCTAATTTTCCCTCCTGCATGCCCCAGAAGGCAGAACGAAAAAGACAATCAAAGCCTGGGACTTTGTTTGAGAGCCATTGAGCAGGTTCTAACGGATCCAGGAGGGTATGGAAATGTGTTACTGCAGTGGTCTTCTCAAATACATCAGGAAATATCTATCATAAAGGGAATGTATTTCAGTGCCTGGCTTCACTCTAAATCAAACTAACAATCCTTTCTCATAAATCACCATACTACAGACAGCTGGAAGAACTGCAGAGTGGTAAATGAATTCCTTATTAAGGAGAAAAAAACAAAGGCACTCTGAAAATTCTATCTTACCAATGCATACATATATGGGTTCATGTTGGACGTATAAATCATACATTCACACACAACAAACATGCCCAATTGATACTTCCTTTCAGAATTCAAGACTAGTTGGCTGCTCTCGAAGATTCCCCCTCTGCACTACTGTGGAAGAGAGCATGCTTATGAAACTCGTCAAAACCTATTACAACTGAGCGGGAACACTTCAACACTTCGAGTAAGCCAGGAACCTCCCTTTCTAGGTAGGCATCACTGTTATAATCAGAGAAGTATATTCACCCGTCTGCAGTCATTGCTCCATTTGCTCAGTTGCATCCTCCTTGCAATGTAGAGAACTGACTAAACACAGAAACAAGTGATTCACCAACCGCTCACTCTTCACTGAAATCAGGTTACTAGCTGCAAAGTGATCAAACATCCCACATAGCCAGCAATTAAATACTACGTTGAAAACCATTAAAGTTAAGCTCTGAAAGTAAAACATACCCTATCATTTTCAAATAATAATACCCTATTTATTTGACAGTTTTTGAAAGCTTCCCCATTTGCACGATGTAGCTCTTGTTAAACAGAAAAAGGGTAAAACTCAGTGGCACCTGACTTATGCACAGTATCCTCAGTATAAGAATACTTCATTTCACTGAAGTAGCTGTCAAAGTATCCCACCTGGCAACATGCAACATCCTTCTTATTTGACATATCCAGACAAATAAACTGTTTAAAGGACAAAGAAAAATTAAGATTTAAAATGAAAGAATAGCGTGAAGTAAAAATAACTAAAATACACCAACTTGTATGCAAGTTCCCTGCATTTTGTCTTCCATTTGATTTTTTGGTGGGTTTTTTTTTGGGCTTTTTGGTTTTTTTGTTTTAGGAGTTAAAATTTATTTGAAACATCAACACAAAAGCAGCCTAGAGCTTAGGACTCCAACCCATCGAACACCTGATCAAACATCAATTAAATCCCTGGAAACAGTCACATCCATTTTCACTTCTTCCTAACAAAAGCATAACTAAATTCTTTGCAAATCAGTAGTTTTTAGACATTACTGGGAAGTATTCCAACATCCTACTGTGTGAAACAATACCTGCAAAGCCTTAGGACAGAGAGGAAAACCATTCTCCCATGTAGGGCTCAATAGGTGTGTTGGTTTTGCAGAAGAATATTTCTCATTGTAAAGCCAAGATACTGATCAACTGTATGCCACTAACTCCCATGGGAGGCTGCAGTGATAAATAATAGGAATAACACCATGGCTAGTTATGGTAGAATTACTCTAAGCTCCAGACCCAAAATTTCAATTCCTGGGGAGGAGCACTAAGCATAAAGGAAAGTAGAAGTGAAATGGACTCAGTCCCGCAAGGGGCTGTGAAGGTAATTAAGGGACAAAGAGAGGCAGAGGCAGCTGGGACCATTAAGCTCTGAAAAGCCTCAAGGGGACCTTATCAGTGTGTATACATATCTGATAGAAGCAAATAAAATGGAGTTAGGCTCTTTTCAGTGGAGCCCAGTGAAACTTCAAGAGGCAACAATGGGCACAACTTGGAATACAAGAAAACATTTCAGTATAATTAAAACCTGTGAGGTTATTTTTGTTGTTGTTTGGCTGGTTTGGTTTTTCAGGGTGTTTCTGAGAGTGACTAAACACTGTCAGAGGTTGCCCAAAAGGGCTATGAAGTCTCCACCCTTACAAATACTGGAAAACGGACTAAGCATTTCCTGAGCAACCTGCTGCAGCTGACCCTGTTTTGAGTAAGGGTTGAGCTTAAGCATCTCCAGAGGTTCTTTCCTGCCTCCATAATTTGGTGATTCTGTGAACTACCCTCTAACACAAATGTGTTAGAGATTTTATTTTATTCTACTACTAATTCTGCTGCATCTGTTCCACATATAAATGAAAGCTTCATGCACTGAATGAACCAACCTGGTGTCTTAGCACTGCACTCAAAAGCAACCCTTACAGCCATTTATGGAGGCATAGTTATTTCACTCCTGTATTTAAGAGAGATATGTAGTAGGGGCAAGGCTGAGAAACTTCCTCTTATGGTAAGTAATACCATAAAGTGGTAAGGAAACTCAGCAAAAATGGAAAGCATGCAAAAGAGTGATTGTTGTAGAAAAGATCTGCCTCAAAGCTCCAAATAACGTTTTTTAATAGATAGAAGTGAAGGCACAATCTTTACAGGTACCTGGTTTTGACCTGCTTCAATAGGAAAATGCTTTCATACCAGCCTCTTCAGTAGAGGATTTGGTCCGCTTTAGATCAGCCTCACTCCACTGCAGTTATCCCACTGTGGTTATTTAAACAGATGCTCGAGTCAGCTGCCACTGTACATTGATGATTACACCAAGTTAAATGTCCTGATGTCCTGGTTTTGGCTGGGATAATTTTGCTCCTGGTAGCTGGTGCAGTGCTGTGTTTTGGCTTTAGTTTGGGAATAATGCTGATAACACACCCATGTTTTAGTTGTTGCTCAGTAGAGCTACCTCTGTTCAAGGACTTGTGTCTCTCATGCTCTGCTAGTGAGGAGCACAAGAAGCTGGGATGGAGCAGACACCAGACCCAAACTAGCCAAAAGTATTCCATAGCACAGCATGGCATGCCTCGTAAATAAACAGAGAGGATTTACTTTGAAGGCACTGATTGCTGCTTGGGTCAGGCTGTGTATTGGATGGCAGATGGTGAGCAATAGCACTGTCCATCACTGCTGCTTATTTTTTTCTCTTTCTCCTTGGTAGTTTCATATAATTTCACCTTGCTATTTCCCTTATCAGTATTAATATTATAATGTACTTCAGTTATTCAATTGTTCAAATCTCAACCCACTGGTTTTGCATTCTTTCAATTATAGGCCCCATCCCACACAGGGAGTGGTAAGCTGGGGGGGTGGGCGGGTGGTGGTGAGTGAGCAGCTGGGGTTATACCAGGATAACCTGACTTCCCACATGGTCCAGTGAAAAATAACAACAAAACCTTACCTTAAACGTACAACAGCAATCCCACAAATGGTTTCTCTTACGTTTTAAGAAGCAGTGGCTTTGCACCTCCATGTTTTTAATTCTCTTCTTCTTTCTTCCTCATTTTCTTTTTCTGTGAGAGACTACAAATACAAATCATTCTTTCACATAGCTCAACAGCTTTAAGATGCCTAGAATAGGTTTCTTCTGCTCTATAAAGGTCTGCTCCCCCTACCAAATACACACTTCCTCTGTGGCTGTCCCTCTTTCACCCCAGGTCTCCCCAGTACTGCTGTAAGCATTTGCAAGTACTATTAGGACCACCTCCTCATTATGACTGATTACTTCCCACTTGCACAAAGGGCACTTCCTAACAGCGTGGTTCCGGTGTGGCAACATCCATTGAAGAAGGACATGTGTGACAATAGAACTGATGCACCACTGACAAAATAGCCTTTGTTCATCACTGATATGAGAGGTGAAGGAGGCTTTGCCCAGCTTGGCATCTATTGAGTGTAACACTCCATGCTGTGTCATATCCTCTATGGACCCTAAAAAGCTCGCAAACCTTTATGTGGTTTCTGCAAAGAAAGCACTTGAGACCCGAAGTTCAAAAAGCCTGGATTGAGTTTTCCTATGATTTCTTGCAAACCCTCCCCTCCCAGAAAACACTATTGCACCCCCTGTTAAAAAAAAAAACAGAACAACCATCTTCCAGTGCCTTAAACCTTTGTTTACAACAAGTACCATAAACAAAAGCTTCCCATTGAATAAGAACAGGGCTGAACCTTTTCATCAGCAAAAGGTACCTTTTGCACATGTGGCTTGGGTAAGACAGGAGCTGTATTTGCAACAAAACACTGTAGCTTAAAGAAGTAATCAGCTGATAGCAGCAATGTCAGGCGGACAGCAGCAGCTGGGGCACTGCCTACCAGCAGAGCCAGGGCAAGGGACAGGCAGGTCAGAGCTCAGCTCTTCTGAAGTGCAGCCCTGCAGCTCTGCTGTGCCTTTGCCCAGAGGTGTTCTCCCTCCGACCACTCCTTCAATTTTTCTCTTGCCATTGGCACAAAATTTGACTACTTTGCTGCCAGCACAGGCTGCCATGCCACGAAGCATGATGCTCCTGTTGTATTGGAGGCGATACCCTGGTGCCCTTTGAAATCATATGTGCTTGGCTTTAGAGTATCCAAGATACAATAAACCACACTGGGTCTTCCTTACTGGGGTTATGCTCAAATACCCAAGTGCATCTCCTGTTGCTTATTTCTGTTGTCCCTTGCCAACTCCATACAGACCGAAAAAAAAGATAAATAGAGTTCTGGATAGCCTTTTAAGACAACACAGATTATGTATTGCCAGTTTTAATTCAAGGTAAAGCAAACCAAGATTTTCTTAATATCATCAAAATTAGGAGAAACATTTTTAGAGTTCTGGCAGAGTGCACAATTGTTTCCCCAGCATTTATTTGAGTAAAAATCTGCTTTCAATATAGCCATAGCTTCACATGTCTAAGTCATGTAGCCTGAGCAGCATCATAGAAGATAGACTTTTTTAGCCTTTATGGGTCTTTTTTGTGTTTGCTTTTAATAATAAGAAAAGCTTTGTTTTAGGACTTGGCCATGAACCAAACTATATCATGTTAAATGTTTGGGGAAAAATCATGAACACACAATATCCAGACACAGAATAACTTTTCTTGATTTAAACCTTAAAATTTGTCTCATATATTGAGGAAATGTGGAAAGTAGCTCAGATATTAAGCATAAGAAAGAACAGGAATTTTTAGCCAACAGGTTGAGCCTTTCTTAATTAAGATCATCCCTTTGCACATCATTTGGGGACTCCATAAGGGATACAATTAAGTTGAATACGCTGCATTATTTTGCCATGAGTTCAGCCTTTCTCACGACACAGCAAAGCACTGTCTTTAGCTAGAGCTCTTCCACACATTGTTCATTTCTAGAGGTATCGATCGCCCCAAATCCCTGCCTTTTCCCCTCTGCTTCCCATAGCTGAACAATGAATATGTTTGTTTTCTCCTATTGCCAAAACTTGTCAGGACTAAAGTCTTAAACCCTGAACTAGCCACTGTATGCACATAAGCAAATGCTTAGTTTTAAGCACTTGAGGAGTCACACTGAAGCCATGGGACTTGTCACACACTTAAGCAACAGTTGCACCTTTCCATGACCACAAGCCTTTTCGCTTGGAATTTCCTATCTGATGTGCTTATGCATCCAGAGGTGCTCAGATACTAAACAACATTAGTCCTGTGGACTTAGTAGAGTTTATTGTATAGAGTCACGAGCCTTAATAGCCATGTACCAAATTCCGATGTTTGGAATGTTCCATCCTATTAAAAGGTATGTATCCTTCCCTCCAAAGTTGTTCTTTGCTGGGATGGAGATGCAGCTGTAAGCAGAAAAAACTATTCCTGATATAGGATCTTGGGCAACAATAACTGTGACGAAATAATGTATATTTATGCATTTTGCTGAGTTATAAAGACAACCAATTTTCACCTAGAAATAACATATGTTTGAAAAAAGAGTCTTAGCAGTTACCAAAAAAAAATATGGCCCTCAGTCTGGGTATCTGTATGCACTCTAAGTCATGGAGATATGACAGCCAAAAATAGCTGCAGTAACTTAGAAGAAATTACAACTCAGGGGAGTCTCCTTTTCAGGGACTGTAAGGTATATTGCTGATCTTTCTGCAAGGAAATATAGCACTTGGGTGCTGCATGCCATGCACCCAATTTTGGCTAAGGGCTTCAGCAGTGCTCCAAAAAGGCTTTACTTCTTACCTAAAGGAATACCACTGCTAAAAAACTGACATACTGAAAGAGTATTCTTTGTCAGATATGTCCTCACTCTTTGACTTACCCCTCTGTACTTGTTCACATCCTATTCTCTTTACTATGATTTCTTGCTGCAAGTCCCTGCACCCTTGTTCTTGATCAACACTAGGAAGGAATCTCCCCTCTGGCACAAGGCAGGCCACCAGAAGAAGCAGGTGGCAGTTGTGAGCAGAGGACGAGAGGCAGAGGATGAGAGAAACCCAGAAGAAAAAACTGTGTGGAAAGTAGTGAGTACAAAAGCTAATTTATATTTTAATGATTAAGAGAGATTAAAGCCAACAGCATCATGATTTTAACTCTGCAGCTGGTGGATTTCTTTGTCTTCTGGTCAATGAAGCTGAATTATGAGACTGAGGGAACTTCAAAAGTGTTTAAAGATTCATAATAATAAAGGGAGGTCTATAATTATACAGAAATTATTGCATATAATATGGAAGTGGATTGCACTTAAACAGCCTCATCAAACCAATTTCCACTGCAACTCATTGATGCCACAGATGAGGACTTCAGGTGGGAGGATAAGCTGGAGGAACGGATGAACACTTAAGAAACAAAGTCCTCGTTTTCATGCTAATGTCCTTGTGCAGTTCAGAAGAAGGGGAGAGAAACAGTCTTTGTAGAACATTGAGATAGCAATGCAGCATTGCAAGGGAGGAGGAACATCCTCTGGTGTGGTGATAAACTGCTTTAAATGAACACTTAGCAAAGTTGTTCAGGAGATGGGAGCAGCTGAAAGCCTTCTGCAATCCCAGCACTTTTTATTATGATTGCAAAATGAAAGAAGTCAGTATCTGTCTGGTATAACAAGAAAGACAGAGATGCATCAGAGACTAGGACATTTTTGTTACACAGCAATAACAAGCTATATTCTCACTGGACTGCTCAAAAAGACCTTGTGGGAATAGCTATTTGAACTCCCTATAATATTAAAACGAAGTTATTTAAGTCTACATTTTATGCAGTGATGTGAAATAAGTCCTCTCCCAAGCAGCCCTTTAGTTCCACTTTGGACATTCCTTACCATTGTGACTCTTCTTGGGTTATTATCTTCTCTGCATCCTGCCTCAATCAAACTGCACTGCACGGCAAAGACAGAAAGGAACACCCAGTCCTCACTCCTGATCCAAATGGCTGGACAGACTTGGAAGCCA
Source organism: Bolborhynchus lineola (assembly GCA_025448015.1). Taxonomy (NCBI): domain Eukaryota; kingdom Metazoa; phylum Chordata; class Aves; order Psittaciformes; family Psittacidae; genus Bolborhynchus; species Bolborhynchus lineola. The sequence goes on along the minus strand of JAOEHX010016418.1, from coordinate 27,060 downwards.
TTTGTACTGAAGACTAAATTGCTTCAACAAAATGCTATTCCTTCTGTACTCTATTATATCATGTACAGAAGGCTAAGTAGATAAGAGGGTTTTATTATCTTGACCTCCCCTCTTCCCTGCTTTTCAGGAGCATCCTAGCCTTATTTCCTGCTCCGTGAATGCAGGAATACACCTGGTGCAAACGTTCCAGTTTTCTTCTGGATAAAAGACAGTGTTGCAGCTCACGACACTCCTTTTTTGCTGCAGTGTGGGGGACTGTTCCAAGACAGAGGTACATGAGCCAAGCCCTACAGGTAACCTCAAAGCAAGAGTGGTGCTTATTCACCCATCACATGACCCTCATTCATTTTGAAGCTGCATCCAAAGAACAACATTGCTGTTGAAGGCCTGTATTCAAACTAAGTAAGCGAACTGTGGACTTCCCATACATTTCCAGTAAAAGACACTGGTATCAAACTTCCAAGCTTGTATGAAATGCATATGGGGAAGCAGGTATCATAAACTACAATCTAAAGCACTCATAGTAATAAGAGTTGTCTCTTACTGTATCTGTATTGTACCAGTTCCTGATGCTACAGCTTACTCTCTCCATGACTTAAGACATCAAGAGCCCAGAAAAAGAAGCTCTTTTGTTAATCAGAATAAAATACCTTTTATGATTCTATTAAAACAAAATTCTTGCTGTTATAGTCTTTAACAATACAAGTGATGAGTTGAGTCTTTAATTACAAGTAAATTATGACTACTAATCAGGCCCTGTAACATGTCTGGGGCTGCTGGTCAGAAAGGGCTTCTTTCTGCAGTCAAAGGCTTCAACTCCATTCAGCTGTTAAGCTAAGACAGTGCCCATAGCTACCACTCAGGGTTCCTCTCACTCAGGTGGTATTTGACCTGGAGTTATGTCCATTCCAGTAGAAAATTTAACCCCCTGGGGTAAAATCTGCTATTCACCTTTGTCAGAAGATGGGTTACATATGCATTATATGTACAATAAACATTGGGACTGAGACCTTCTTTTGTACATGAAGCAGCACATGTTCCTTCCCATCATGACACATAAGTTTACCTTTATGTTTTGTACAGAAGAGATAGAGTTCACCTTCCTGTCTAGATTTCAGGGTTTTCTTCAGTACCTTACACCGAGTAAGGCTGACTCTTCTCTTGAAAAAGATTATATAGCTTCAACAAGGGGCCAAATTCTCAGCTGCCATAAACTAATGCTAGCCCAAGGTCAGCAGAACAGCACAGATTTACAGCGTCATAATCATTCAGACACAGGACTCAATCCCATCCATCAGTGTTTCGTATCTTGCATCATCATTTGACACTCACTTCTAAAGACAAAACACAAAGATGAATTGAGCCCTCTGGGTTTTTTAGCTACTAGAAGCTGCAGTACTTAACAGTGTAATTAATCTTTTCCATGGGTTGTTTTTTCAAACTGTAAGAGGAGTTGTCATAGCATTAATTTCTGAGTTTTTTTGTTTCCAGTTCTGTCCGTTGTGCATATTTGCTAGTTTACACTTAATCTTAATTCCTCTCATTAATTTCTTCCAGGCTTTTGTTAGCTTGCTGCTTAAATTCAAGCTTCAAGTAGATGGCTGTATTAAAACAGTCACTTCAGTGGGGTGAAAGATGCACTTCATAGTTTTTCAGTGAGGAACTGACAGCCACACACTAAAGCAACCATATGGTGTCTAGCACGATGGATCTGACTCGAAAAGTTTTTAAGGCCACAAAGAGTCTGAACACTGAAAAATCCAAATATAATCACATTAATTCGAATATCTGCAGAGCTTGCTTTTCATACAAAACCATTAGAAACTGCTAGCTATAAAAGTATTTCAGCTATGTCAATTTAAGAGAGAGGGAGGGACAACACAATACAGTCCCAAATACTGCTACAGTCCCAAAAGTACTTGCAACTACTCCATCCAATGTAAACTCATCAGGCAACAGCACAGGTAAAATAAGAAACCAACACAACAAAGATCAGCTTCAATTTACTTTTGGCACTTTTTGATCTTTACATTGCTTTTGCAGCCTAATTCCCTCTCCTTCCCAGTTTCTCCTACTCCAAGATTGATTCCAGATTCCACTCAAAAGCAGAAAAGAATCCCAAACTGAGCTCCACTACCTAACAGATTTGAGGTCACATTGTTTTGTGCATTACAAGGTTTGTTCAATTTACACTGAGGTTCACACATAAACCTCTCTCTCAGCAAGATTTGCTCATGCTTTTGCTTCTATGTATGCTAACACCATATCTATTAAACTCACAGTAATGCTGGTCACACATGCAGAATTAAGCCCATGCTTAAGCATGTGCAGCCATTGGGCCTTAGAGATGAATTTTTCCCCCAAGGTATTTGGGCATCTCTGCTCCTTAATCATATCTGGCAGCATACAAATAGATGCAGATTTGCATATATTTACCAGAAGCATACTGCAGCCTGCAGCTCCTGTAAATTTACCTTTAGAAAACGTATGTGATTTTACTCATAGCTGCAGAGCATTGCAGCTACCAGATACCTTTGTGTATTTAACAAAAGCTAAGCCTGACGGAAATATAGAGAGAAAGACCTGCAGTGTCTCACTCCACACATACACAGAGATATCCTCAATCAAAGGTATCTGTAACACCATCTTAATCAGTTACTCGACAGCCTTGGAGACTAACTCATTAAAAAGAAGCAGAAAAGAGATGGCAGCTCAATAGTGTTTTCAGTGATACATAAATATAGCTGCCTTGCCATGGAAAACTC